>JARJLF010000775.1:0-135115 GCA_029378395.1 Mycena leptocephala | reverse complement strand
GTGCCAGCAATGCCAAAAAGGTCGAGGTCAAGGCCGTTGTGGCCTATAATCGCGTGAAGGTTGCGACGCTGGCGGAGAAATTTTCCTCGTGTTCTCGGTACGTCGCAGTGGCTAGTCATTGGTAAAATCTGACTCTACTGTTCCTTAGGATCCACAGAACCACAGGCGAAGGGCACCATGTAGAAGCGCAAAGCATCGAAGTCACCATTCGGGTTGCGCTCTTTCCCAACCTCATTGCTAACAGGATGCAGCACCCGGAGTAGTTCGACGACACGTACCCAGACGAGCTCGATGCGGAGGACACCCCCCCCCCCCCCAAGTCGACACTCTCGCGGAGATGGTAACAGTGGTAGGTTTCCTTTCACAAGTCTCATCAGTGCGCTTCGTAATCAGTAGCTTATGGTAGTATCCAGATACAGGCCAGCAGCATGAAATATTCAAGTGGTCATCTGGCGCGCGAGGTCTACGCCTGCAAATTATTCAAACCCCATTTCCGAGTCGATGCTGAACTCAAGACCCTCCGCGTCTGGCATATGAACACCTCCAACCCGACCAGCTGAGGGGTCCAACCCGGTCCGAGTCCGTACGCTGCAAGAGACAGTTTCTCGCGGACTCGGCTCTCCAAAACGTTGTTGCCCCTGTTCCTTCGGCTGCAGAGTCGGATTTCGACCAAAACCTTTTTTATGGTGCCTTGATTCTCCGCTAGCAGTACCAAAGCATTACTGTACATTTACCTGCCAATAAAAATTTCTGTCTCACTATACAGCTCTCGGAATCCTTCAAATGCTTTCTTTTGTCTAGGCAGAATTCAATAATTCTACCTAGCATGATTGTTGGACCATTCAAAAGCCACGCACGAGGGGAAGTAATTCACACAAAGAATCAATCGGTGTCTTATTACGTATAGCACCAAAACCCAATAAATTTCGGTATTCATTTCAACGGGAACGTCGTTGGCCGATACTTTGGGCCGTGTGCTCAGACCGACGTCTAAGAAGGAGGACGACGAGAGAAAGGTTTCACTAAATTTATTAATAATCGGTGAGGTCATGTCATTTCACAGCCTCCGATCATCTCTTTCAAGTCCCCGAAGGATTTTCTAGCGTGATGCTCCCGGGCCGATAGCAGTCAGCAGCCGCCCTTTACTTGAGGCCTATTCATCCCCACCAGAGCTCGCGGCGCATGATGGTAGGCGAGATGAATGGCGTCGGTGAGTCTCTTGCTGTTTTGCTTGTACTCGTGAGGGCTGCGCGGAAGAAGCTCACGATGCTCGAGCCTTTGTTCTTGCTCTTGCACTCCCCTTGCTCTCGCTCGTAGTTAACACCCGCATGGGATTCCCGCTTAGCCGGACGTACGATGCTATAGCCCTTTCTTGCGTGTGCATATAGCTTTCTTTGCTCGAGGCTCTTGCTCTTTCTTTTCTTTTATTCTCTCCCGCCTCTATCGGCAACTCGGTGTGTGCACTAGCCGTTGTTGGGCGCAAGTGTGCACGCTCGGTGGCTGGCACAATGCCGCTACCTGACTTTATCTTGACAATCAAGGGAGACGTCTTTCTTTCTGACTTTCTCTTTCCCCTTCCCTTCCGTTGATTCTCTCTCTCCCTCCCCCTTTTATCACCTCCTCGTCACCCGCTGACCAAATCGCCCCACCCTTAGGTCTTCCTCGACCTCTCTCTCATCCTTGCTGTGGACAAAGTGCTCGCTGTTTGGTCTCGAGAAGACACGACTCGTAAAACTCGGCCACGAAGAGCGCACGCAACTTGCATTCTATCAACTCTCAACAGGGGGTACCAACACAAGCTGGCATCCTCCGTACATACCGCCTCTCATCGGGCCCATTCTCCGACGACGCCACCGGCATGTCCGACCTCTGCGCCGCTTTGCGCACCCGGTTCTTCAAGCACACTCCTGCTGTCCTCACCTCGACCAACATCACCTCCATCCTGGCCGCCAACGTCGCCCCGTCTGCGACGTGGGCCCTCCAGACCACCGCGCGCCTCCCCGAGGACCTCGAGACGGCGCTGACGACCCGCGCGGCGTACGCACCGACACGCCGCCTTCTCGTGCGACCTCCACGCCATCTTCGTCTCCTCTTGTTGGAGTGCACCAACTGCCTCGAGCTCCCGCCCAACACCTCCTCCATCGTCCTGCTCGACGTGGGTCTCGGTCTCGCACGCAATCTTTGCGGACACGGGCGAGATCGAGGCATCCCCCTCTCCGAGCGCGCGGGCATCCCGTCGAAGAAGGCTAAGGAGGAACCGATCCTCCCTGTGCTCGGCCGTGCCTCGCTCGTGCTGAAGACAGGCAAGAACGAGCGACCGCAACGAGGAGCTCCTCGTGAAGCTCGCCGCACACGCCTCCTTTGGGGCCACACCGCTACCCCAGCCTCGCGGCCTGCCCGCGCGCATATGGGGGTGAACTACTACGCCGGGCCCTGTGCGCGGGTTGGTGAGCCAGGACGCGGACCTGCTCGACGCGGCGCTCGTCGCACTGCTCCGATATTCTACAGCCATTTGTGGGATAAGCTGTTTAGGGGTCCGAGCTTGGCGCTGAAGATGCGACGCACGCGCGCGATGCGAGCATGGTGCAGGCCTTTGTACCCGCCAGCGCCACGCACATCTACATAATCTGCGCCGACCTGCTCAACAACCAGCCTCCAGGATCTACGAGATTCTACTCCGAAATTCACATCTTGCCCTGTACATCCACAGCGTGACCATCTTCCGGTCCCACACACGACTCTGTGGACGCAGCCAAGGAGCCCTCTCTCCGCCGTTCTTTCCATATCGAGCGCTTCTCGATATTCGGCTGCTGGGGCGACTCCATCGCCCTCTCCGCTGCCATGATGCGCGTCATCTCTCTCAGCACGATGGACCGCCGGTACATCTTCACCGTGTCCAACATGCTCGCCGCCCTCCTTCAAGTTAACAGCGCCCTCTCCGAGCGCGTCCCTTTTCCACTGCAGTGACAACCTGCTCCTTCGCCTCCTTCGCCCCCGGCCCAGACCCGCGACTCCACCGCCTCGCCAGAGTGCTTCAATCTCTCGCTCGACAGCAAAGACAGCAGGATCATCGACTACATGCTCACTCCCGGCTCGATGCGCTTCACCGCCTCGTGCTCAAACTCATCCCCAACAGCGTGAACAGCGCTACAAACCTCGGCGAGGTCCTCGGCGCCGTCCTAGCATGCTCGAGGGTCTGGACGTTAAGGTCCCTCGGTGTGCGTTGTTCTCCTCTTACCCCCTCTGTTTTTTAGATGTCCTCATTTCGCCCAGAACCAGTAGGATGTCTGGAACGCGCCCGGTGGGGTTTTTTTTTACAGCGTCCATTGGTACCACCTTACATCTGTTCTCCGGTAGCACTACGGTACATTTACCTGCCAATAAAACTTTCTGTCTTGTTCTCCGCTGTCCCTTCCGCATTGAAAACAACAAGAGTTTTGATTGTGTCTTACTCGTCTTTTTTTCGTGCGTACGAGTTTTTTTTTTCTCTCTTCGCGCTCAGAATTAGGATGACACCTTGACAGCATTAGAGCTAAATCTACTCGTCCATGGTACTCTCGTCAGGAGACTTCAGCAATGGTCAAAAGTCTCTAAAGAAATTGAGGCAAAGAGCTTGGATATTGTATTTCACAGACCCTCGACTGAACGAACATAGACAATACAGCTATTTACCAGAGATGTTATGTGCGTGGGTGAGGTCCGGCCACAACTATTATCAAAATCTTGTCTTTGTCTGGCAGAATTTCACAATTCTACCTACCTACCTACCATGGTTATCGGTCCATTCAAAAGCACGGTCGAAAGTATAGAAGCAATTCAGGTAAAGGATCAATCGTGGCCACAACCTTCAAATATCAAAAGCACTATAAATTCCGGTTGTCATTGACAATTCAGACACGTCGTGACCCCGCGGAATTACGAACAATCGGAGCAGATAAACGAGGGGCCGCAAAAGAAAAGCAAATGGGATGTATATCGGAGGCATATAAAGTTTCTAATATGATAAAAAAAGTGAGCACAAATCAAACAAGAAAAAAACGATAAACGCACCTTCAGACAGCAATATTAATGGTGTCGGAGTTGTCCTCGAGGTCTGAGGAATCAGAATCACTCGGATCGTCTTCGCCATCGAAGGAAAACTTGCGAATTGAGGGAAATGCTTCGCGGTATGACTGCCTGGACGGTGAGCGCGTGCCAGTGATGTGCACTTCCTCTAGCTTGCAGCCGGATTTTGATATGAATCCTGTGAGCGACTGGATGGGATCGGGTTCAATGAAATCCTCCGGGATTTTGAGACTTCGGAGAGCAGGGACGATGAATTTTTCGAGGAAGTCTGTCACCGGGTATTGGTCAATGCTCAATGATTCCAAGTAAGGAAGCGTAATATCAAGCCCAGGTTCATCATTGCCACTGTCAAAGGAGACCTCCAGTTTGCAATGAACCAGGTTCGTTGTCTTCTGCAATATCGGGACACATTCGCGCGGGTAAACGTTGAACAAAGTTAGGGATGTCAATTGCGCCCACGGCAAGATGATGCTTGAAGCAGCATCGGGACTAAGAATGACGGTTCGTAACAGAGGCGCGTCACGAAATGCAAAGACCTCGGGCGCATCAGTAAAGGAATCGTAAAGGGACAGATTCAGGTGTCGCAGGAGAGGCATCGGGCCATCAATGATAGGAAGACAGGCTAGAGACGTGTCCTCAAGTTCTAGGTGCTCCCAGCGTGCACGGTGAGGGACCACCACTGCAAGAAATTCATCTATGCCCGTCCCACCGCCAATTTGGAGAGAAAGCGGGCAGAATCGGGACCTTTTCAGCCAGAGATCGAATATTTGGATTTGTTGCTTCAAGGAAAGGTCATCGTCGTACGATGTACCAATGGCGCTCCAGAGGGTAGCAGTGCTCAGCGCTATTTCTCGCCATCTCCGACATACGTGCGTTAGAACAGTCGGCGAGAGAAGGCCGGTGAGTGGTGGACACTCGGGGTAGGCTGGCAGGAAATGGATGAAGATTTCGGATACAATTTCGTTGGGTAATGTCAGGACGGGGTACTTGTAGGAATCGAGTCGTTCCTGCGCTAGAGTTTTTTCTTCCCGCAATGCGGAAAGGGAGTGCTCGAGATGGGAGATTTGGGCCTCAAGATCTGCAACACGAGCACGATCTGCTTCAAGGTCGGCGAGCATCTTTGGCTGGTACTGGTAGGAGCTTCAGCGGTGTACGACCGCAACTTCAAATTTCGATTGACTCACTTAGAATCTGGTTTCCTGTGTTGAGTAGCCAAGCAAGAAATTTGCGGGGAGTCCTTGTGAGGTCTGTAATATTGGTCTTTCAGTTAAGGACCCGTTTATCTCAAGTTTATCTTGAGGGAGAAGCCTGATTCAGGTTGTGCACTGCCACTGATGCGCACGCTCAAAAAAAAAAAAATTCCGTGCAAGAAAATTTTATGCAAGGCTTCGACAACTTTTTAGTTTGGCATTCTTAAACCGGACCGACTGTGGAAATATTGTACCATTTTTTCAAAAAAAAAAAGACTGAACGGATTTCGAAATCAGTAGTAACTACAGGAATTGAATTTTGGCGCAGCACTCCGAACACTATAAACAAGGAAGGGCAGGGAATGGGCAGATAATTATAGCAAAATGCGGCTGCGAAAAAAAGGAAATTCAGAGGCACACTTCGTGCCATACGATGTGGTCGCTGTGATAGAAGTGAGTGGGATAAACAAAAGGAACAACTAACGCACCTTTTATCAGAGTCGGAGTTTCCCCCGCCATTCGAGGCATCAGAAACACTTTCACTCGGATCTTCGAAAGAAAACTTGCGAATCGAGGGAAATGCCTTGCGGTAGGACTGCTGGGGCGAGTGCGGGCCAGTGATGTGGACTTCCTCTGGGTTGCAGTCGGATTTTGAGATGAATCCGGTGAGCGAGTCGATGGGGCTGGGTCCAAGGAATTCCTCTGAGATTTTGAGACGGCGGAGAGCAGGGACAATGAATGTTTTAAGGAAGTTTTTCACCGGACCGCCATCGAGGGCCAACAATTCCAAATATGGAAGCGCGATATCAGGTCGAGGTTGGTCATTGCCTCCGAGTCCATACATGCCTTCAAGTTGTAGCTCGCAACGAACTAAGTTCGATGTCTGCTGCAAGATTGGATCACAGTCGCGCGGGAGAACACTGACCAAAGTTAGGGACGTCAATTGCGCCCATGGTAAGATGATGCTCAAAGCAGCAGAACGATTAAGAACGACAGTGCGTAACAGAGGAACCTCACGAAATGCAAGGATATCGGTCGCAGAGTGTGTGTGAAGTGCCAAATCTAGGTGCCGCAGTAGAGGCATCGCGCCATCAATGATAGTATGAAGATGGGATGGAGGAAAGTGAAAGACCAGGTGCTCCCAGCGTGCACGGTGAGGGGCCACCGCTGCAAGGATTGCAGCCACATCCATCCAATCTACAATTTTGAGAGAAAGCGGGCAGAATCGGGACCTTCTCAGCCAGATATCGAATATATGGGCCTTTTGTTTCAAGGGAATGTCATTGTCGTATGATGTACCAATGGCGCACCAGAGGGCGGGAGTGCTCAGCGCTATTTCTCGCCAGCTTCGACATACGTGCGTTAGAACAGTCGGCGAGTGAAGGCCAATAAGTAGCGGACAGAGGGGGTAGGTCGGTAGGAAGTGCATGAAGATGTCGGATATGATTTCGTTGGGTAATTCCAAGACTGGGTATTTGTAGGAATTGAGCCGCTCCTGCGCTAAAAATTTCTCTTCCCGCAATGCGTAAAGGGATCGTTCGAGATGCGAGATTTGGGCCTCAAGATGTGCAACCCGAGCGCGCTCTGCTTCAAGGCTTGGGAGCATAATTGGCGATATGGCTCGCAACGGTGGCAAACTCTGTTACAGCTTTCCTGCGATTTCGGCGTGGTTGGGGCTTAAAACTGGATTCAATGGTGTGTAACTGCAACGTAAAGAGGTGAACGTACTCAAAATCTATTGGTGGGGTCCAGCCGAAAGCCTGGTAGAAGTCTATGCAGGTTCAAAGAAATGAAAAAAGCCACCAAAAAAAGGCAGCCGACGAAAGTTCAAATGTTTTATTGTCCTAATGGAAGTCACGGGATACGTGCTCACTAATTCCTGGCTATCTTTTTGGCGCGCCGCCAGAGCATTCGCAAAGTTGAAGTTGAGAGACAGCGGAAAAGGCAGGTGGCAAGTCGGCTTGCACTGCCACTGATGTAGCCTCTTGTTTCGAGCTTCCATCCTTGCCCCGTTTCACGGTTTGCTCAATCTCTACCGGCTCCAAGTTACGAGCAACCGGAAAAGAAATTCCACTTGTCTTCCGGTATTCTACCGATTTTTTGCTGGAATGAATATTAGGTTCTTACTACTAGAGCTGCACGATGGCCATTTCGCTACTAAGACACACAGTTAAATCCACAGACGTCTGCCCTCCCGGAGCCGTTGTTTCAGCGCCATCTCATGTAAAACCCAGTTACCTTCATCCGATATGATACCGAATTTTTGGCAGGAAATTGCCATGTCCTTACGGGGCCTGAATGGCAATGAACAACGTCAATTTTTCTCTCGGAGGCACACCAAATCCGCAGAAACTTATGTCCTCCCCGAGCCGTTTTTCCTGCGCTGTCTCGAGTTTTTGCTCAGAACGTGCATGTGCTCTCGTAAAATTCACTTGGCGAGGGGCATCTCTCACCGGTCATTTTGTCTTTTGAGTGGAGGCACAGACATCGCCTATGCAGATTTTTGATACTGTCGGTCTAGCATTCGCTTCGGATTTCACTTGGCTGCAATAAATTTCGTGACTTCGCCGCCCGAACGCGATCGTGGATATTTGATACCAGTGGCTACGCCGAACATTTTGGTCCCAAGGCTTCTGCCCTCCGAGTCTCCCTCACCAATATTTGCATTTATAGTCCACGAGCAATGCGCACCAAATTCCAATAGCGGCACTCGCTCGACAAACTTTGTCTTATCCTATCCTCACATTCGCTACTTGGCAACTCCTGCATCGATGCTCATATCTTCAATTCTCAACTCTGTTAAAAAAGTCAAAATCGAAACCCAAGCTCGGGCTCTAGTGTCTACCACTGCCACCCACGAAAAGGTTAGTTAATTTCGACATCTCTACGATCTACATCTTCGCCTTCTCTCGAATCCTGGATGTGCCTCATTGTTGCTCTCCCTGCCTTGGTCCTGCCTCTCAGATTCATTTGCGCGTTCACAATGCGTGGATGACTTACTCTACTCTCGACCGTTTCAATCCCGAAAATGTCCGCAAGGTCGGAACTAGGTCAGGTATTATTCAAACTGACGTTGAAGCATTTTCCCGACCCTATATTTCAGTAGTTACAGGTGGGGAAATTTCCGAGGTTTGAACACATCCAAACCGGACCTTAGACTCGTAACCAGCCCTACGTTGAGTAACAAGACAGGAGTACAACACGAATTATTTGAAGTCAATCGGACCAAATTTGAATGAGAAGAAAAATGCGAACAGGGTTTACTTCTATGTTCGAGCAACAGTTCTGACACACTTTTTTTTTCTCCGTCGGAATAGAGATCGGGCTACGACCAATAAAAATATACTGAAGGGCCCAAACACTGCATTCAAACATTGCGAATCGATTGCACCCGCTTTCGAAGCAAATGAACGATAATTGAGGGAGATAGAGGAGGGAAAAGGAAAAAAAAGCTATCAAAATGCGACCCAAAATGGACTTTCGGATGATCGGTTTCGGTCGGATCTCAAGATCTTGAATATGATTTGTTGGCCGTTTAATTCGACTTTATTCCCGGGAGGTAGGTAGGTAGGTAGGTAGTATTACACAGCACGGTCCCGCTTAGGAACGCCGGTTTGAGGAAGTATCCCGGCATAATACAGGCTTTATATTTACACCATCGTTCCTCGCCTCTAGAAGCCATCCAAGCCGAGCTCACGCACCCAGTTTCCCGTCACGCTGTAGAACCCAGACGACTAAAAGAAGCAAAAAGTTTGAACACCGGAATGAACATTAGTACCCAGCCACAATTATAACCTAACAACGGCGTTCGCATAGAAAACCTCAAGAACTTCATGTGCAAATTTGGCCACTAAAGGGATTGTTGAACGTTCGTAAACCATGGATTTGAAGAACTCGATCAGTGTCAAGTTTGGTTTCTCCATGAGACGGCGCAGGTTGGGTGCAGTCGCGAATAGTTGAACCAAAAAACTGCTTCTTAGGTGCACAACTTCAGGTGAAGCGTCACATCCTAGGAGAGCATGCTCTGGGGTTTCAACTTCCGAGGAGGAATAAACTTAAATCACCGTGCCAACGCTTTCAGTCAATCAACTTGATTTTCTTATCTTCTTTCTTTGCTCATTGGAGCCGGCGGACCGCGAAAAAAAAACCTTGGATTCGGGCGCAGGTAAGTCTAACAAATTCCCTCTCTTTCTCCCTCTTTTTTCCTCTTTTCTCAACTTGAAAAACTTGAATTCATTGCCGTAACAACAGATAAATCATATGCCGTTAAATATACACGTGGTGGATGGAAAACGTGGATGCGTAGAGATGTGACAAAAATGCGTAGAGATAGACCAGACCTCCCCTGGCCTTGGATGTTGATACATGCGAGGAAAATTGAACAGAAACCGAAGAAACCGGTTTTTTGATCCCAACAAGGACCACAGTCGACAACTTGTCAGAAAAATGAAGGAGAAACAATTCAAGCATACGAGGGGGGTCTCATACACCAGAGCTGAACACCATTACATCAAACCAACAGAACTGAGCTGTGGTCGGGAATCAAAATAAACCGACTGATAGCTTGAAACGATAATTTATGGTATCCTACGCAGCAAGTCAATCGACGAGGCAACGGTAACGAAGGGGGAAAATTATACATACAATGAGAGCTTGATGGCCAACAGTAACATCAGCTTTAATCGCCAGTAGTTGAGTCTCTACTCGAATCAGACTGCCAATCTAGTCGCGAGATCAGTAAAGGAGAGTAAAGGAGAGAGGACGAAAAGACAGACGCACCGTGAAACTTTGAAATGACTCGTCCAAGCGTCTATTGAACAACTCAAGGGTCGCCTCATCACGGTTGAGAGATAAGACCGACGACACCCATCGCCGTCGTTTTGTGAGAGGGCGCATGGCATGACGGGCTTCACGCAGAACGCTGAGGGAAGGATCCCAGTTTCGCAAAAATATCATTCATGCACAAGACATAACTTACTCGTCGAAACGCTGTATGCTTGCGAGCATAGATGGGTGGATATTCGATGGGTCTGGAACGGCATCCGGTAACGCTTCAAGGACTTCGAGGGCACGACGCGAGAGCGCTTGTGCCTTCTCCTTCGATGTTTTCACGCGCTGCAGAGGCGGCGGCACCTGATCAGCCGATCATAACACCGTGAAAAAGGATTTCTCAATTCACCTTGGCCGTATTCCACAATGCTAAGACACCACCAACAACGCTTTTCAAAGGAGGGAAGGCGTCTGCCGAGTCACTCAGAGCCGTCAGGGACGTCAAGGCAATATCACTGCAGGCAGCGGAGCCACGATTGATACGGGGTTTCCATTTATCGGGAGGGATTCTGATGGACCATTTCAACTTGGCCAAGCTGAGCTTGGCCATGCTGAAGGTGGGCCTTTTTATGTCGGAACGAGATTGAAGAAACGAAGAGAGGCTGGCTGTTATTTATCCATTTTTCACCACAGCTTCCTTGTTGACATTTAGGGCCGCAACAGCATGTCAGCGGCGGTTGTGAATGATTGTCGACTATCTTTGGCGCCAGATTGCTGTTTTGCTTCTTACCACAGCCTCCTTTACGACACTGCAGGGTCTGCACAGCGCTAGCAAATGTGGTGATTATCGATTGGCTCCTGTCAGATTGCTGTTGGGCGTCTGTGGCCTCACAGACTGGCGCGGGAGACGAATGAATAAACAATGAACATAATGAGTAACGGGAAGTACTTAGGTCGGACATAGCCAGGCTCAATGCCACAAAGAGGGTATAGCCTTCATCTGGAAAACCGGGGGATGTACCTATGGGCACTATGGAAGTACTGCATAGCACTGCCCAGCGGCTCATAGTGGTCCATAGTAGCGGTTTTCCAGATGTTGGGTACAGCTTCACGTTCAGACCGACAGGCTTAATTTAGCGCCACCGTCATTTTGTATCATTCTCCGCTGTCTTGTTGCTCAACATAGAGACTGGTTACGAATCTAACCGGACCTGAACGCGTGCTCAAGGTTAAGGTTCACGAATCTTCTGAACTTCTGAATTGAACCGAACGTTGACAACACTAATAACCATTTCAGGCCCTGTGAAGCAAGATGTCACAAGGTCCGACTCCTGTAATGATACTATTTCGCTCAAGTTCTCAGTGCAGATAAATAGACCCATCGATTTTGATATATCCAGAGTTCTTTGAGTAGTGGAGAAGCGGCCAGAGAGAGGAAACCTCGCAGAAAAACGAGCGCGCGGCGCTACAATTATTCTCTCATTACCCATATAGCATTTATTGCTGTTTTCAAAAAAGTTGGCGGTGGCGGTAAATACACGTAAACTTGGCCGTTTCCAGCCAAAACTTGTGCAGCCCATATCTCAATGAATACTGCACGAAACCTAGCAAGTATATAGTCAAAAATGATCGCCTCTTTGAGGGCAAGATGCCCCCGCTGTCCGTTTTGTGTTCTAAGCAAATTTCAAAAAGTTTTATTCAGCGGGCCTATTTCTATGTATTTTGAGCTTTCCTCGAGAACGGCGGCATATTTCATGAGACTCAAATGATAAAAAATGTTTGTAGACTAGTTCTGAAGCTGCCCCCGACCGCAGATACGCCAGTCAGGGCATCCACCACGTGCCGTTTGTTTGTTTCAGCGACTTTCTCCAGTTTTCTTCCACCACTTCACAGTTTTTCGCTCATCTACTGCCCCCATTCAGTACTAATGACTCGTGGGCGACGGCTATCTGATGACCTGAGGTGGTCCCTTCTCAAGATGGCCAGAACACAAGATATCAACTCAATCCACAAACTGTCAGGTGTCGGCAAGCGAACAATCGAACGGTTGATGTCAGATCATCGAAAATACGGAACTGCCGCACGCTTGGGGCCCCTACGCAGTTTGAAAGGGAGGAGGAGAAAGCTGTCTACTCAAAATGTCGAGGTACGTTACGGTATTTATGGATTTGTAGGCTTGTGCACAAACTTTGCAGTTTTTACATGGTCTGATACGCTTCCGCAATGATCCCTATCTTCAAGAGATGAGGGGCTTCTTGAACAACGAGTTGGTGTTGAAGTTTCAGACTCAACAGTATGGCGAAGCCTTGCCCGTAGTGGTTTTACGATGAAAAAGGTATCTTGCATTGCTTTCATCATTTCTTGGACTGAAAACACTCTCAGATTACTCGTCATGCTATTGAACGTAACGAAGGGGATCGCCGCAGCTATCGGTTTGATTATGGACGTACATGTGAACCGGAATTTACTGTTTTTGTCGATGAAAGTTCTTTTGACCGGCGCACTGTTATTCGGAACCGCGGATGGGCTTTGCGGGGTAAAAGAGCAGAGAGAAAATGCTTCTTTGTGCGCGGTAGAAGGTGTGCCTCGCTAATCTCACTTTAGTTGAAGATGCTCATTGATATGGAGATATTCACTCCTTCCTGCCCTCACAATCAATGGAATGATCTACGCAAAAGTTGTTGAAGGTTCATTCACAGCTGATACATTCCTCGAGTTCATTTTGGGTCTTTTGGACCGGATGGACCAGTCCGAGATGCCCCAGGGTTCTGTCATTGTGATGGACAATGCAAGAATTCACAAGGACCCTTCTCTCCGTGAAATCATTGAAGGACGGTAAGATGTCAGGATTCCCAAATAGACAGCGACTGATCCAGTACGACAGTGGATATCGCCTCAAATTTCTTCCGGCATACTCACCTGATTTCAACCCAATCGAGCTCGCCTTTTCTGCCATCAAGGCATTTGTTCGTCGCATGGGGATCATTGGGCGCGCAGATCTGGAAGCACAGGAGGATGACACATATGTGTATGTCCATCTAATTGATGCTGCCTTTTCTGTTACAGCTGAGAGCGCAATGGGATGGTTTCATCATTGTGGATATATCTAAATATGTAATGTACGAGAATTACTGCTTTCACTATGGTCAAACTATAGTCAGTTATAAGATTCAGAGCTTAGAGCAACGGAAACTAGAATATTCATTCGACGCGTGGCTTCTTCAACTTTTGACGGTCCTCCCGCGCAAACTTCATCAAGCGTTTAGCTGTGCCCCAATTGATCTTCGTCAACTCCTGTAGCTTCTCGGCCGACTCAACCTCGAGTAAATCATCGAGCCGGATGATCCCGATAGAGCTGAAAGTGTTCGCGTACTGCTGATAGTCGAGCCCATCTGCACCACGGCCCTCGTCGGCATCAAGCTCCTGCAGCCAGTCCGTGATAGCCGGATATTTGCGCTTGCGAGGAGGGCTTGGCGTCGGAGCAGCTGTAGCCGGAGCTGGGGCTTGATATTCGCCGGGAGGTCCTTGCATCATCCAAGGCGGCATGCCATACATCCAGGGCATGGGGGGCATCGGCATTTGTGGCCACATTGGTCCACCACCGCCATTGAGGTTGAAGCCATTTGCCTGGGTCTGCATAACCGCATTTTTTGCCCGCTTCTGCTTGTTAAACTTGTCCTCGATTTTTAGCTGGTCCGGGAGCTCCTCGACGGAAGCAAGGTTGCGACGCTGTCAGTAAATTCAGTGAATATGGTCAGAAGGCAGGAATGTTGAGCTTACAACGAGTGTTGCCCAGATAACAAGATCATTGTTAGTGTATTGATAATGCTCGCCTGTCCGGGTAACAAAGCACGCCTTGCCGGTATGCTCTTGGCAAGCGTGATGTTTCTCAATCTCCGCCATTAGCTCATGCTCCCGTCGCTCACTGGCCTCGAGCGGTGCTGCAGGCTGTGCATCTTTCTTTTTTGTTGAGCTCTGCATGCTCGTGAGTAAAACTTCGGTCAAACTCTGCATTTCTCACCTTAGAACCCTCTGGGGTGTTTGAGGTGTCGCTAAGAGCAATTGAAAACTTCTTGACAATTCCGTTCTTCTTTTTCAGGCAGCTTTTTCGATACTCCTCGATATCCTCCATCATACTCTCATAGTCCTCGGCATTTTCCAACAACTTGGGGACAGGTTTCGGATTGCGGGGCTTATACGAGGGGATATAACCAATCGCGGAAAGATGGGTGACACTGACTTCCATTTTCCTTGACAGCGCAGTCAGGAACCCACCAAACGAGGTGGTGCATGGAAGTTTGAGTTCCCGCGTAGCACTTTTGTAGGGAACATCGAAAGTAATGGTATATTCTTCTTCGTCGCTGTCTAAATCTTCATCGGCCTGATCCTCATCGCCTACGCGCGAAAAACGCGTCAAAAATACTCTACCAAGGAGAATATACTGACCTTTATCCTCTTCCCAGTCAGAATCATCCCTCCCTCCGTCGCCTCCATCGCCTCCTCCATACTGATCCTGATCAAGTTGCGCGCTCTGTTCGGGTGTCAAACCCATGATCGTGTCATAAACCTTGTCCATCGGGTTACGCGCTCCTCCAAGTCCCATCAGGAGTTCCGCCGCATCCGCATCTGATGCAGACACGCTTGGATTCTTGTAGAGGGGCTTGGGCTTTGGGCGAGACTTTCCGCTGTTCTCCTTCTCCTTCGTCTTACTAGTAGTTCCGGCAGCTTTTCTAGTGCCCGCACTGGGGCGTTCTGCGCGTGGCTTTCGCTTTTCAGCCTTCCTAGAGTTTCCCATGGTGTGTTAGGCTGCTAAATGGTTGGTTGAACATGGATAGCAAAGTTGAACACAGATGTCGAAGTTGAGTTGACTCTATTTACCGAAACAAACAAACGGCACGTGGTGGATGCCCTGACTGGCGTATCTGCGGTCGGGGGCAGCTTCAGAACTAGTCTACAAACATTTTTTATCATTTGAGTCTCATGAAATATGCCGCCGTTCTCGAGGAAAGCTCAAAATACATAGAAATAGGCCCGCTGAATAAAACTTTTTGAAATTTGCTTAGAACACAAAACGGACAGCGGGGGCATCTTGCCCTCAAAGAGGCGATCATTTTTGACTATATACTTGCTAGGTTTCGTGCAGTATTCATTGAGATATGGGCTGCACAAGTTTTGGCTGGAAACGGCCAAGTTTACGTGTATTTACCGCCACCGCCAACTTTTTTGAAAACAGCAATAATATATTTGTCGATCTCCTCTTCAAAATTGTCGCTGCTCGCGCTATCCAGGATTTTATATGCCTCGTCAGGTATCAGGGTTCCATTTGCTCATCCGTCTGTTTGGCAATGTCTGAAGCTTTCTTCCCCTTTCTCACCCTCCGAGTCATTCAATTGCGTGATTTACGACCTCGACTTTGGTTTCACCTCCACGGAGTCGCGTTTCGGAGTCCCGGATGGCATTTTAGTCGCCATAGTATTATTTTGCACCTTAATCGTTTTAGTTTGGAAGAGCACTGCGATTTCCGCCCCACTGGGTGACATGATAGGGGCTGCACTGCCACAGTGATGCCATTGACGCGTCCCGTGATCGCGCCTCTTCTGAATCTCGCCGACTCGCCGCTTGACGAAGGAAGACTCAACGTTAACTGAAACACCGTGTCTCAAAGGCATAAACAACCCGAATCGATGAGGAATACATGATCTCCAACCGGCCTCTCGGCGCCAGCTTTGGAGACCCTGAAACTGGGCTGAGCACTTGGTAGCAGAAACCCGAGCGGGGCCAAACGCCACACCTTGAGTCTGAGCCTGTAGGTTGCAGATTTTCCGCTACTTTCCTTTCTCATATTTTGGGCAGTATTTCTCATGGAGCAACTGTGCTGCATCACTACCGTCCCATCGAAGACATTGAAAACAATGTCCAACTGCGTTCGGTTGGCATGCAGAATGGCACCGCACCAAGCGCGAACGACACGCGCTTGAGACCCGAAAGCAGGCCCAGCCAGCGTGACCGCTTTTGCACACCGTACTCTCAAACACACTTAGGTTCGTTCCTTTCTGCTCTCTTACTTGTTCTTTTCTTCTTTGGGTGTGCCCAAAGACTCACGTCGCACGACAGCAACGAGCAGCGGCCTTGCATGGCTGCCTTGTACTTCTCGTTCCCGCGAGAGCTCACGGCGCATGAACCTGAGTCCGATGGGCGATGGCGTCGAGGCTCTTGCTCTCTTTCTTGCACTCGTGTGGGCTCGAGTGAGATGCACGACGCGAACGAGGCTCGCAACGCTCGAGCCTTTGTTCTTGCTCTTGCACTCCCCCTGCTCTCGCTCTTGGTGGACGCCCGCATGGGATTCCCGCTTAGCTGGGCGTGCGACGCTATAGCCCTTTCTTGCGTGTGCATGTAGGGGTGGGCACCTTTTCTTTTTATTCTTCCCACCTCTATGGGCGACTCAATGTGTGCGCTGGCCGTTGTGGGGCGCAAGTACGCGAGCTCGGTGGCTGGCGCAACGCCACTACCTGACTTCCTCTTTACAAGCAAGCGAGACGCCTTACTTTCTCTTCTCCTCATCGCCTCTTCGTCCCCCCGCTAACCAACCCGCCCCACCTTAGGTCCTCATCTTCACCGTCCACAAAGTGCTCGCTGTTTGGTCTCGACAAGTCACGCCTCATAAAACTTGGCCACACAGAGCGCACATATCACACACTCTAAGTACGACAAGCAAACACGACCCGCTCCAGCTCGAACCATGCCTTACTGGCCTCCTCCGGCACGTACCGCCTCCCATCGGTCCCGTACTTCGATGATACCACCGGCATGCCCGACCTCAGCGCCGCTTTGCGCATCCGGTTCTTCAAGCACACTCCCGCTGTCCTCTCCCTCCTCGCTTCCACCAACATTACCTTCGTCCTCGACGAAAATAACACCGTCGCCCCATAAGCGTGTCTCCTCCGTATCTCCGCTGGGGACATCGAGATGGCGCTGACGAACTACACGACATAAGGCCACTCGGGTCGCGGTGCTCGTGCGCGCGCGCCTGGGCAATGTCGCGCGCTGCCCAAAGGCCCACTCGCTCGAGGTCAGTGCGCCGCAGAGGAAGAGCAGAGGGCGCTTCGTGGCGCTTGCGGCGGAGGTGCGGAAGGAGCGCTCGTCCCGCGGAGGCGCGAGCTTCTCAGTGGACCGAGCGTGTGCAAGGAGGAGGACGAGGCGATCCGGAGGGCGGACGCGACGAGGTGCGAGAAGGAGGGGAGGGCGAGGCGAAGTGCGCGAAGGAGAATGCTAGGAAGCGCGAGCCCGGGGGGTTCCACAAGATATAAATGGACAGGACGCGGAACAGTACACGGCTGCGCTGGTCGAGAAGGGTATTCTCAAGCCCAGCGATTATCCGGTATATCTCTTCTCCCTTTCTCCGAATGACTAGCTCACCAATGTGCTTCGGGATGCATATGCAGGTCGCACAGCTGGAGACCGGAGAAGGAAAAGAGGAGCCCAACAAACGGCTGCGCTTCGTCGTCCGTGTCGACCACATCGAGCACGCGTACCACAAGGAGGAGCGCCCGCTCTTCGTGCAGGACTATGATCAGCAACAAGCCACCGACCGCAAGACGTTCGCGGCGCTTCAGACCGCGTGCAAGGAGGCTGCGCGTGGCTTGCACGAGGCGGATTTCAAGACAAAGGAGTGGTTCACGCGCATGATGCCGAACTACGAGGCGCGCCCCACGATCGTCCTCGCGAAGAAAGGCGAGGAGTACGCGAAGAAGAACGATGCGGCGGCAAGATCGAGGAGAAGACCAAGCGGAAAAAGCAAGAGAGAATCAAGGAGGAGCACGGCTCGGAGCAGGTAAGTTCTCCCTCATCGCTTTCTTTATTTTCTTCTTATATCGTCCTCTCTCAAACGGCCTTATAGAAGAAGACCGTCTCCGCCCACCGTTTGGTATCCGCGCGGCAGCGGGAGCCGTAACGGCCAACATCACCATCGCCCTGTTCGACGTGGGGTCTCGCACGCACTTTTTGCGTACGCGGGCGACGCCGTGGGCAGTAAGGCTCGGGCTCCAGGGCGTCCCTCTCTCCGAGCGCGCGATCGGCACATCGAAGGAGCCCAAGGACGGTGACGCGCCGCGTGGTGCTTGGCTGTGCCTCGCTCGCGCTGAAGACGGGCAAGGACGGCGAGCGCGACCGCAATGAGGAGCCCCTCGTGGAGCTAGCTCACGGAGGCCTGGGTAGTGCCACGATACGCTCGTGATGGGGGAAAAGGACCGGGGTCAGGGTGGGGGATTTTAGATGAAGCAGCAGGGCGCGAACGTAATGCTGCCGTTGTTGCCGTATACGAGCATGTGGCTGAACCAGCTACCATACTTCGACAGCAGTAGTATACAACCTACATTTACCTGCAAGGAATCAGCTGAGTGCGAAATTCATGTACGCGCCACTTAGGAGAAAATAAAGACCTTGCTAAGTACAGTCTGAGGATGTTTACATGTCATTAGTCAACACAATGGTAAAGGCTGGGACCTCGCGGGGTGTCCTATAAAGTGTCGGTGGGGAATGTCCTTGGCAAGGGATGGTTTTCGGAGATAAGATTAGCCAAGATGACATCATGATCGGCAGGGCGGTCAAAGCGTATTCTCTCGACCTTCTCTGGCCCTGCACAGCGCGGAAATAAAATCCAAAGATCATATGTATTCTGTATTCTGTGCCAAAAAATATGGGTTGTATATCTGAAAGGCAGGAATCAGGGCTTTCTGGCCATACCTATGCTTTAAGGTGTTCCGCATCAAGTACAGTATGGTTCTTAAAATGGAGCGATTTTTTACAGCTTCCGTGAGATCACTATGGAGGCGTCCAAAAATCTATCAATAATGGTGCGCTTGGGATGAACTTTGGCGTGGTAGTACCCAGTAATAGTACATACATGGCTATGTAATTTGATTTGAAAAAAACCGACAGGACGACGATATTTCAGGGGCAAACTGCCCGGGCTTACCAGACAATTTCGGCCAGCCCTCCGGATTTTTCTGAACCATAATTTATAACGTCGCTGTTGTAAGTTAGGTCACCAAGATGCCGCTCTGGTGACCTGACTGACCCGACCAAACCGACCATTCGACCAGTTACTGGACTCAGGGACCTATCGCCGTGACGGTGACTATGACCGCACTCCCAACACGTCTTTGAGGCGTGTTTTCACTATGAATATATTTCCTCCCACAGCACCCTCGTTTCTAAGCGCCGAACTGTCAAGGGTGCAATTACGGGCGGCTACCTCGTTCCAGCTTCCCTCCTGCACAATGACAACAAGCCCCCAGCTCGTAAGCCGCGAAATTGTGAATGAATATCATTGGTGAGATCCGTCCCTGTGGTGAATGTCTCGCCCATAGCTCATAATCCCTCGCAGTTTTCGCATTCTCGTTGTTGGCAAGGTAAAGCGCTGTCTGTGGTCCTTTACGTTTTCTCGAACTGTATTAGGCCGGGGTAGGGAAGTCATCACTGATTCACTACGCATTTGGCGTGACTACAGTGAGTCCTCCCAATCAAAGCATCCTCCCTTGATGACCTCAGCCTCAGACCATATCTGCTGAGAGTCGTGGCGTATGCAAAATTGACGATGAACTCGTGTCTGAGCAAAACCCTCTTTTCGTTTTGCATGACTCCATGGGTTTTGAGCATGGCCAAGAGGAGAATCTCAAGGAGGCGAAACAATTCCTGGAGCGTCGCAGTGGTTCGCGGGTTCCTATTCACGACAGAGTGCATGCCATATGGTCCGCCATCCTATGATTCCCTAACATCCCCACCTTCTCAATCTATGCCACAGGCTTTGCATCCAGATTCCCCACGCTGGTGGGCGCGTTTTTGAAACCGGTGACCAAGTTTTCCTCGAGCTTGCAGCAACGAAAAATAGCAAGTATCTTTCCTGCTGCTGGTAGAGGTGCTTTATTGAATTGTCACGGTAGTTCCTTTAATTGTGGTCTTCACCCAATTTGACAAGCTGTTCAACGCATACCTTTTGGCGTCAAATGCCGCCCCGAACGGCAACTTTTCGGATCCCAAATTTCGGGCACGTTGTCTTAAATCCGCCGAGGCTGAACTTGAGAAGAACTGTGTGAAACCGTTGAAGAAGATGAGCGCCAAAGTACCGTATGCGAGAACGTCCGGAACGTCTACTTCATGTCCGCTCTGAATACATGCTGACATGTCATACAGGGCTCGGCCCCGGCAAAGGTCCTTCCGAAAGCGATAGGGCCACGGTGGCCAATGTCATAACTACCACCCGGGATCTCCTTAAGAAAGAAGACAGCTTGGTGTGGGTGATGTCGGCAATGGCGCAGCGCGTCAGCGCTGACACAAAAATCAAAGCTTCCATCGAGTACGTCTTCGCTGTTTTTTCCTCCTCCTCTGAGTATTGTCTGAGTATTTCATTTTCATTATTCATAGAGTCGGGATGCGGAGTATGACTGCCCTTGCCACATCATGGTCCTCCATTTGCTTACCGGCTGAGTAGGGTACTGGTCTGGGCTTGCTGCGGGTGCCAAGTTTATGGGCATGAAGCTTGACACGTGCGTCGACATTCTTCATTCTGAAATTATTGCAACATGGAATTTCCTGGATGACGACCACGTACGAAATTACCCATTATCCGCAACTTTTCGCTGATCGCCTTTATTTTTCTGCAGCTACTCGAGAGCCCCGAGTTCATGACAAAAATGAGGAAACTAGTCCAATTCGTTGTTCCCGGGGAGTCGGAGACCACATCATGGTTGTAAGTCGCGCGAAATTCGTTGCAGACTTCCCATTCACGTTGCCAAGCGGTCAAAATCTCGATAAAGTGTACAAACTTGTGGGCATAAGTGCTGCAATTGCTACTGCAGCCGCAGGACCCACAGCGCCAATCGCCGTGCCAGCTATCGCCGGCGTTAGTCTGTCAGTTCTTTTGCGGCCTATCTCACCAGGGCGTATCACAGCGTGTGAGTGAGCTCCATTGTCTTGACGGAAATTCTCAAACTGCCGTTCACCAGGCCAGAGACTCTCCGCTGCCTCATGGCGTATATCGTGGACCTCACGCTCATCATGGAAGAGCTTTTCCACATCGCTCTCGTATTTCGACCCATTCGCACGCTGGTCATGGAGGATATCGAACTTGCCATGGATAACTACGTGAGATCACACGCTGAGAAGGTACACAGCGAAATTCGCACGTATACGAAAGCATCGAAGTTATCCAAAATCATGAGATCGCAGAAGGCGGAAGATGAAGTGAAGTCGCTCATTGCAAAGAATCGTCGAAGCGAACATGAAGGTCGCTAGATTTTGTACTTGATCATGATATTTGTCACATATACCACGTTCTACCTCTTGGTACGGGGCGCAACTGTTTTTACGGCCTGTCGTGTCGTAATTTTACCGGACGGTTTCATGCCCTGATCGGGAGCCCTGTTGTCATTGTGTTCAGGAGGAAAGCGGGAACGAGGTGGCCAAGGCCCCCGGACACTACCTTGGAACTACCTCCGGGATAGAGTAGGCCCCAAAATCGCGATTTTTAGCACCGGGATATAGAGTAAAACAGCCCGTGAACGAGTCCCATCGCTCCGCCATAGAGTAAATCGTGCCGCAGACGGAAATTTTTTGAGATGTACTGGTGGCATGGGGCTAGGAAATTTTAGTTGAACCTTGCTCGAATGGGCAACAGTTCAGTGTTGCAGCTTAAGGGGTTAAAAATTTTGGTTAAGCCCTTAATGCCTTAATAAGGGTTAATAAGGGTTGGGTTAATTAAGGCTTAGTTGAAAAATTCCCACCATATAAAAACAGCTCAAACTATGTGCCAAAGGACCTACAAAATGCAAAATACTCTCCCCGTGGGTTTTTTCGGTGTCCACAGCCATTCCCCGTACTCAATTGTTCTCATTCAGCCCATATCACAGTCAGTGCACTGAATATTTAGCGAGAGTAAGCATACTTACGTCAATATTAGGGCCTTAATTATGGTTCCAGCTGAAGCTAAGCCCTAATATTAAGGGGTTTTTAAGGCTTAACCTTAATTAAGCCTTAACTCTTAACTGCAACACTGGCCCGGAAACTACTCGCCAACGAAGTCTCCGCTATGCAATGCGAGGTCTTTGGCAGCAAATACGACGGCGTGGGAGAAATTTTGAATTTTTTGGCCCTAAATGTCGCTCCGGAATAAAGTAAAACAATCCTCCAAAGGCCAAATAGTAAATCAAGGTGAAATTTCGATTTTTAGTGGAGGTAGTTAGTAGGTAGTGACCGGGGGCCTGGTGGCCACCCAGAATCACAGCCTTGACAGTTCGGCGCTTAGAAATGAGGGTCCTGTGGGAGGAAAGATATTCTTAGTGAAGACACGCCTCAAACACGCATTGAGAGAGTACGGTCACAGTCAGTTTGGCGTCACAACGTCACCAGGCCTTCCCATATAAGCATCTCCCTGCTTCCACCTCCGTCTCGCGACTTACAACTATAACCCGTGTGTTCCACAAGATGCCCCATTCGTCGGGCTTGCCATCGCTGGCTGCTGACCATGACTCTTGGGTCCAATTCGGCGACTCGTCCCTCAATTCGGGCGCCCAACCTGCTGCCGAGCTCCCTAAGGATAGCATCATCGGCATTCGTAGCAAGTGCCGTCGTTTCCGTATCCTCGTTATTGGCAGGGCAAATGCTGGGAAAACGACGCTCTTGAAGCGGGTGTGTAACTCGGTCAAGGAACCCAAAATTTATGATAAGGATGGGAAGAAGGTACGTTCAGCAACATTGTTCGCGATTTTATGTGCCTGACCGCCTACTACAGATTAAAGCGAAGATCTTGAAGGAGTCAATGAAGGTTTGAGTTCTTCCTTGGTACATCTGTGCTCATCTGATGATTTCCAGCGTGGGGAGCACAATATTGAGAATCAGATGATTTTCAAAAGCAACCCCGGCTTCATCTTTCACGACTCCTGCGGTTTCGAGAGTGGTGTAATTGAGGAGACGGAGAAGGTGAAGAACTTCATCAAGACTCGGGCAGCCAGCTCCAGTCTCGCTGAACAACTCCATGCCATCTGGTAAGCCTTCCCGATGATGCTACCATTCTCATTCTGGTTAATGAGGGGCAGGTACTGCCTCCCAATGGACACTACACGACCATTTTTGAAAACAGACGAGGAGTTTTTCGACTTGGAGGGTGTTGGAAATGGTGAGTTCACTATTTTCGCTCTTTCATTGACCAACACATCTTTCCAGTCCCTGTTATCGCAATTTTCACAAAGTGCGACGGACTTTTCACAGAAGTTCACGGTGCCCACCTGGCCGGGGGTATGGACCCCAATGAGCTGAATACGAAGTGTATCAACAAAGTTGAAGAAATACTCGCTGCTCGTTTCGAGGCGCTCCAGCAGCGAAGATTTGTACCAGCAGCGCATGTCAACACACAAGGTGACGTGCCTTCAAATGAAGGGTATGTCCTCATTCTGTCACCTAGACATGGGTGAGCCTCGGCACACTGGCACTGCACAGAAGAAAGCCTTTGCAGCCACGCAGGACGAATGTGTCAAGAAGCTCGTCCAAGTCACAGCAGGTGCACTCACGAATGAAGCACTCCAGCTTCTATTTGTGTCTGTACAACGCAACAACTTGGATCTTTGCGCATTTTATGCAATTAGATGGTTTGTCCTTGCCATTGCATATTGATTGCGTAAAAACATAAACAATGTTATTAGCTTGCTGCTCAGATTATCTATCAGTTCAGAGGGTAGGTTGGAGGTGCAATAGACCAAGGACAATGCTTATGTGTTCTAGCAATTGTGGTGGAATATTGCTTGGTATTTTTTCCGCATGTCTGGGGAAGTATTTGGTTTCTTTACAATGATTGAAAATATCAAGCTAATCTGGCTGGGTGGATAGAAGAGCGAAGATGTGAGAGCATTCTGTCCTGTGCACTATTTGTATCTGAAAACTGGATAGTATGTAAGTGACCTCTTGAACAGATGGACCTACTGCTGATGATATTAGAATGTGTGTGCACAGTATTGATATCGACTGACCAGTGGTAACACTTTTGTGCGTGGAGAATAGAAGGTACATGGGTTGTGCATATTCAGCCACTGACCTGATGTTTTCCTTCTGCAGGAAGTGAGACTGCATTACTCTATGTTTGCACACTGGCATGACACTCAAATTACACAAATTACATCAGCCAGTAGGGTGCCATTGCTCAACCTGCCAGCTATTGGGCTGACCAACGCACAAACTCCACCAGGATGTAAGTCGCAATTCCTCAGCCCTCCCTCTGCTGCTGCTGCTGTGCTGACCAGCGCACAAACTCCACTAGGATGTGAGTCGAGATTCCTCGACCTGCCCTCTGCTACTGCTGTTGCACTGACCAGCACACAAACTCTGCCAGTTTGTGAGTCGAGATTCCTCAACCCTCCCTCTGCTGTTGCTGTCGCACTGACCAGCACACAAACTCTGCCAGAATGTGAGTCGAGATTCCCTCCCTCTGCTGCTGCTGTTGCACTGACTGGCACACAAACTCTGCAAGCTTGTGAGTCGAGATTCCTCAACCCTCCCTCTGCTGCTGCTGTTGCGCTGACCGGCTCACAAACTCTGCCAGAATGTGAGTCCTGCTTCCTAGTTTGCCTTTTGTTTGCAGATTGTCAAGGCAACCCCCAGAGCACTATGACCTCCACTGTTGTCTCCATCCTCAAGCACCACTTGATTTTCGAACGTTTCCACTCCATACAAGTTGGTGCTGGTATGAATGCAAACTAAATATGCCATGTTGTACATTTGACACCCATTGTTCCAGCTATATGCATGTGTGCACAACAGATCTTCTTTGATGGTTCAGCAAAGAAACGGACATTCACCTCTGCATTCGAGCGTGCAGTGGCTGTCTTTTCCGAGAAAGCCTCTGCATCTGGCTTCTTGGACGAAATTGAGCCCTGGGTTGACCAGCGCACAGAGGATATGACAAATCTTGACTATAATTGTGATGATCCCGACTTGTTTCAAAAAGCCCGGCTTATAAAAAACGGTAGACACGCAGAGTGTGAACATGGTCCAAGAAGTTGCTGACATGATGAAGAAATACCGCCCTCGTGAATAACTTTCTGTCTGTCTTCCAATGCAATCTGACCAATCCACTAGTCATCTTCGGAGAGGTGAAAGGCTGATACATAGGAGTTCAGTTGAGATGGAGGAGTAGTTATGCTCTCTTGCTTGCCGATTTAGTTTGTTCTGGTTCTACAAGACATGCCATTGCTTCGCTCCGGCTCATTTTTATGCCCAGCGAGTCCGATTGGAAAAACATAAATACCATTGTCCCTGAAGAAATCTTAAGCCGTGGAAACATTTTCCTAAAAATAGCCACTCTCAGTAATCCTCTCATAGCGTTCTCACTTTCGGTCCCATTGACTTGAAAACTGAACCAAATGATTTGTAACAAAGTTATACAGTGCTTAGATTTTAATATCTCAGAAAATTTACCGATTGTGGGCAAACATGTGATTTCGATCCAATGTCTTTTTGGACATTGGCTGGTCTAGATTTCTCTTGGAACACTACTATGCATATATACCCGAAAGCAATGCAAACTATATCTTTTATTTTGATGGCCGTATCTGTACTCATTTTTCAGACTTCCTGAATAAATATTTCACATTTGGGTCTCGTAGCGCACTGATATATATATGAGACCGTCTGACAAAAATTTTGGACCTCCCCGAAATGTACTCCCTGAGACTACATAGAAATCACATGATTCCTCACTACAGAATGTTCTCATCAAATTAAAAAGAATATAGCTTCGTCAAGCACTGTGGACTTTGTATGCGAATTGAAAGGTGCTGCTCCCAAGGGATTTGGATAAGAAATGAGGTCGCTAGAGGGAGATTAGTGAAAGTGACCATTTTTTGAAAGAAAATGATCCGCGCTTATGTTCCGCGGTCCGCTACACGGTGACCCACAACCGCGACACGCTCAAGGTCGTTGAGCCGCCGCCGACGCCCGCCTCACCGACGTTCGCGAGCCCGCTCACACCACCCACCATGACTCCAAGCTGTCCCGCTTCCTTCAGTTGTCCGGGAAGGACAAGGAAAGAGAGCGCGAGCGACAGCGGATACGCGAAGCCGAGTGCCGCAGAGCTCTTGACGCTGCATGAGTCGCAGTAGACCTCGCCTACATCATACGACTTTGCGCCGTGCAGCCCGCCCAGCGCGTACGGCACCGCGTGCCCACGCACGCGCTCTGAGCGGCACTTCTCCGCATCACACGCCCCCGCCCTCCACGCACTCTTCCAATTCGAACTCAAGCAGCGGGCACGGACAGCAACAGGGTGACTTGACACTTGCGCGCAGCCCGAGTCGACTAGGCGCGGACGGCCCACTGGCGACACGACTGAGCGCGTGGTTTGCGCATTTAGCGGGCCCGGGGAGCACGAGCGATTGGTCGCGATTAGCGGGAGTTTGACTCACGGCGTGAGCACTTGCATCTTCCACTTCCTCCAACGATGCGGGCAAGAAATCCAAGGCGAGATCCGAGGACTCGCACGACACTAACGCTAAATGCACCTCGGAGGCCAGTGACAGCATAACAAAGGGCGGAGTCGCGACCAGCAAGACGTCTCTCCTCGACAACAGCTCTACCCCGTTGATTTCGAGCCAAGATCGTGACTTCTATCTGCTTTAATCATCTCTGACGCTGCTCCAGAACTGGAAGCCGCGCGGCGACTTCAAGGAAATTGCTCGCGATGTCGTCAAGGGCCCAGATGGATATGGTTTTTGTTAATGTGCCAGCAATGCCAAAAAAGGTGGAGGTCAAGGCCGTCGCGGTCTACAATCGCACGAAGGTTGCGACGTTGACGGAGAAATCTTCCTCCGTGTTCTCGATACGTCTCAGTAAAGAAAGAAAAAGCTAACTCTACTGTTCTATAAGGTCCCCAGGACCACAAGGTGAAGGACACCATTTAAAAGCACAAACACATCGAAACCACTATTCTGCTCCTTGTGCAGCACCCGGGTAGTTCGACCGTACGTCCCCGGACGAGCTCAACATGGAGGACAAGACCGAACCCCAAGTCAACCTTCTCGCAGAGATAGTAACAACGGTAGGTTTCCTTTCACGACTCTCATCAGTCTCTTATGGTAGTATATGGTAGTATACAGATACGGGCCAGCATCATAGAATATTCAGGTCATCTGGCGCGCGAGGTCTTCGCCCGTAAAGTATTCAAACCCCATTTCAATGCCGAACTCAAGACCCTCCGCGTCTGGCACACGTATACCTCCAACCCCGGAATGCCGCCGTCATTCTGATGCGCACGCTGCAAGAGACCATCCTTTCTAATGCACAATAAATTTCTCGCGTACTCGGCTCTCCAAAATGTTGTCGCCTCCGTTCCTTGCAGTCATGGACGAGTCGGTTTTCGACCAAAACCTTTTTTTTTGGTACCTTGATTCTCCGCTAGCAGTACCAAAGCATTACTGTACATTTGCCCGCCAATAAATTTTTTCTATCTCGCTCTCTGCTGTCCCTTCTGCACCGAAAAGGAAAAAAAAATTATAGTAGCTCAACTGAAACGAATATACTAGTATACAATACAACTCTCGAAATCCCTCAAATGCTTTTCTTTGTCTGGGCAGAATTCCATAATTCTACCTATCAACCTACCATAATTGTTGGACCATTCAAAAGCCACGTATGAGGGTTGCGAGTAAAGAAGTAATTCAGGTAAAGGATCGATTAGCTTCAAACACCAAAAGACAATAAATTCCAGCACTTGCTCTGTTCAGTGGGAACGTCGAGCTACAAGGGGTCATCTATCATACTTGCTACAGTATTGATAGCTAAGAGAATACCCTACAGTACAGCCCAACTTTCACGGAAGATCCTACAGACGGTTTGTGAGCCGAGTTCGTCCATAGAATACCCCGCACGTGCTCGACTGAATGCCTCAAGTTTTCACGATAGTCTCTGCGGATGATGGATCGCGTGGAGGAACTCGGAGGTGTGTTCAGGGAAAGCCCTCCGCGCGTTCCTCCTAAAAACCCCGAAGGAACGACCCTGCAAGATGATACACCGAACCGCGGGCGCGGTCGGCCGGTGAAGCAGTGCTGGTCGTGGGGGAGCGAGCGCCAAAGGGGGAGACGCACGCTCGGGCGACAAGCGGACAGGAGCATTGAGTCGGAGCTGATTCTGGCTCTGACTCGAGGAGCAGGAACGCGGTGACGAGGAGGCCGCAGTAATCCGCTACAGCCTGCAGAGGATCGAGCGCAGGGAGGCTCGTAGAGGGGAGACCGTGAAGGGATTCATACACGAGCATTCTTTCAGGGAACCGTGCACCACTTTCCCTGCAAGGTAAACCTGCGGTGACGGCCTTGAAGGCACGTCCATGAATGGATCTCCCTTCAGGGAACGCTTCCGTGCCACCTTGCCGTGCACGGGCTCGAGCTCAAGCAGAGATACGAGCAGCTTGTCCCCGTCCACCCAGTATGCGTGCGAGTCATCCTACACATCGTCGAGGTACTGATGCAGCTTCACGAAAGCTTCTTCTCACCCTGCACCACAGTTAGCCTCTAATAAAAATAGGGAGGGAAAGGCGGTGTACCGAGGATATCATGAGCGATGGTGGATAGTGCGTATACACCCGTGGCACTCGGCTCCGCATCTGCCAGTCAAAACCGCGATGAGCCGATCCCCGGGTGGTGCACATGCACATGCCGCCCGACGGCGACTTGCGCTGAAGCGGCGGGGAGTGGAGCGCTGTCGCGGGGCTCAGGACGAGGTATGCCGGCACGCGTGAGGCCAGAAAGCCGCACTTCGCGAGCTTGTCGTGCCGCTGATGCTTGGCGTCAGGGTGTTAACGACCGAGGCCGACTCGTATGGGTGCACTCGTCATCGTTCGGGTTCCCATGAACGAGCCCACGTCGTCGTTGGAACGGGAGGTGAGCGAGGCCAGGCGCTGTGCACAGTCGTGTACACCGTCTTCTCCTGCGCGGGCCAGGGCCGCATCTGCGCCACCATGTTCATGGATGTCGTTGCCCAATGCCTTGGTTGTGTGCTCAGACCCATGTCCAAGAATGAGGTCCACGAGAGCGAATTTGCGAGTGGAGAGAAAGCGTCAGGGAGAAAGTTTTGGCGCGGGCGAAGCGATGGAATCGACAACCGTCCCGAGCGCTGACGTGCATGTCGTATGCGTATGTGGTGGCGATGTGGAAGAGGGGCGGGTGGTGAGGCGGCGTGTTGGCGTCGCCGATGCGCACTCAGCAGTTCTCGTCCACGCAAGACGACCCTACGGGGCCGAGCACTGCTGCATCCAGTTTCGGCGCCATGCGCGAGGAGGGGGAAACAAGTGCGAAGAGGAGCGGGACGGCCGAAAGCGGAAGGCAAAGGAATGGAGACGTTGACACGTGCAACATCTCCGCTCTGCGTGCAGTGCTGGAGGGCTCCACTGAGATCACCTACGTCTTGGTACGGGGCGTAACTGTTTTTACGGCCTCTCGTGTCGTAAATTTAGGCTCGATACTGAGGGAAATTATTAAAATAAAAGAAAAGAAACTAAAATATTACGCAATATTAATCTTTCGGGGATCTCGGGTATCTATTTGAGGGTATTTCGGAAGCATCAGAGCTCTTTGCCAAACAACACCACCTCTGATCTCGATACTGAAATAAAGCGCCAAAGATACTATACATGGATCCAAAAACTCCGAAAAAAAGGCTGACTACCCTTTGAATGGCTGAAGATCTCCCCCAAATATTTCCAGATTTTTCTCCGCGCTGCGCGCAGCATATAAGATACCTTCGATACCGAGCGGGGTTTCAGATACTGAGCGGACTCTTAATTCCACCCAAATAGGGAAGTATTCCAAACTCGGCCAGTTTGAAGCCATTTTTTGTGCAAAATGCTTGAACTAAAGTGCATACGGCTACTCATCAGTAGGGATTCATCTAATGAGCTCTTCTGTCTTTAATTCACAATTAATTGCTTTTTCCACGTTGGTTCTACGACATCTACAATCTACCTGGCTAAAGCCATGAGATTTGTGAATCTTCAGTGTTCAATATGTGGCTAGCCTTTCTCTGGGCTTCAGTCATACCATTCTTGACAGAATTAGAGGCGAAATGAAGGGCAAAATATCTCATTTGAACAAAACTCCTTTAACGTGCTGTTCAACTCAGAACTGGTTCGTTTTAATACTCCGAGAGCTGGTACTAAACTCCAAAAGAATATGGGGTTTCTAAGTGCAAAATTTCCGTTTTATGTGTCTTTTGAAGGGAGCAGGGTACCAAAAACGGGAGAAATAGTGTTCCGTCACTGCTGAGGCTCGAACTCGTGCGCATCATTTCCTGATGACAAAGATTTGAAACTCCGCTCAGTATCAGTATCAGTATCGATCACTAGCATGAGTATTGAGCCTAAATTTACGGGACAGTTTCAGGCCCTGATCGGGAGCCCTGTCATTTTATTCGGGAGGGAACGGGAACGAGGTGGCCGCCCAGAATCACACCCTTGACAGTTCGGCTTAGAAAGAAGGGTGCTGTGGGAGGAAAGATATTCATAGTGAAAACACGCCTCAAACACGCATTGAGAGAGTACGCACAGCGTCGCTAGGCCTTCCCATATAAGCATCTCCCTGCTTGTGGCACCTCCGTCTTGCGACTTACAACTATAACCCCCATGTTCCACAAGATGTTGGGCTTGCTATCGCCGGCCACTGACCGTGACTCTTGGGTTCAATCCAGTGATTTGTCCCTCAATTCGGGTGCCCAACCTGTTGCCGAGCTCCCTGAGGATAGCATCATCGACATTCGTAGCAAGTGCTCTCACTTCCGTATCCTCATTATTGGCAGGGCAAATGCTGGGAAAACAACACTCTTGAAGCGGGTGTGTAACTCGGTCGAGGAACCCGAAATTTATGATGAGAAAGGGAAAAAGGTACATTCAGCAACATTGTTCGTGATTTTATGTGCCTGACCGCCTACCACAGATTAAAGCGAAGATCTTGAAGGAGTCGATGAAGGTTTGAGTTCTTCCTTGGTACATCTGTGCTCACCTGATGACTTCCAGCGCGGGGAGCACAATATTGAGAATCAGATGATTTTCAAAAGCAACCCTGGCTTCATCTTTCACGACTCCCGTGGCTTCGAGAGCGGTGCACTCGAGGAGACAGAGAAGGCGAAGAACTTCATCAAGACTCGGGCAGCCGGCTCCAGTCTCGCTGAACAACTCCATGCCATCTGGTAAGCCTTCCCCATGATGCTACCATTCTCATTCTGATTAATGAGGGGCAGGTACTGCCTCCCGATGGCTGACACTACACGACCATTTTTGAAAACAGACGAAGAGTTTTTCGACTTGGAGGGTGTTGGAAATGGTGAGTTCACTATTTTAGCTCTTTCGTTGACCAATGCATCTTTCCAGTCCCTGTTATCGCAATTTTTACAAAGTGCGATGGACTTTTCACGGAAGTTCGCGGCACCCACCTGGCTGGGGGTATGGACCCCAATGAGCTGAATACGAAGTGTATCAACAAAGTTGAAGAAATACTGGCCACTCGTTTCAAGGTGCTCCAGCAGCGAAGATTTGCGCCAGCAGCACATGTCAACACACAAGGTGAGGGGCCTTCAAATGAAGGGTATGTCCTCATTCTGTCACCTAGACATGGGCAAGCCTCGGCACACTGGCACTGCGCAGAAGAAAGCCTTTGCAGCCACACAGGACGAATGTGTCAAGAAGCTTGTCCAAGTCACAGCAGGCACACTCACGAATGAAGCACTCCAGCTTCTATTTGTGTCTGTACAACGCAACAACTTGGATCTTTGCGCAATTTATGCAATTAGATGGTTTGTCCTTGCCATTGCATATTGATTGCGTAAAAAAACAAACAATGTTATTAGGTTGCTGCTCAATTTACCTATCAGTTCAGAGGGTAGGTCAGAGCGATAGACCAAGGACAATGCTTATGCGTTCTAGAAATTGTGGTGAAATATTGCTTGGTATTTTTTCCGCATGCCTGGGGAAGTATTTGGTTTCTTTACAATGATTAAAAATATCAAGCTAATCCGGCTGGGTGGATAGGAGAGCGAAGATGTGAGAGCATTCTGTCCCATGCACTAATTGTATCTGAGGACTGGATAGTATGTAAGTGACCTCTTGAACAGATGGACCTACTGCTGATGATATTAGAATGTGTGTGCACAGTATTGATGTCGACTGACCAGTGGTAACACTTTTGTGTGTGGACAATAGAAGGTATGTGGGTTGTGCATATTCAGCCACTGGCCTGACCTTTTCCTTCTGCAGGAAGTGAGACTGCATTACTCTATGTTTGCACACTGGCATGACACTCAAATTACACAAATTACATCAGCCAGTAGGGTGCCATTGCTCAACCCACCAGCTATTGGGCTGACCAGTGCACAACCTCTACCAGGCTGTGAGTCGCAATTCCTTGACCCTCCCTCTGCTGCGCTGACTGGTGCACAAACTCTGCCAGCTTGTGAGTAGAGATTCCTCAACCCTCCCTCTGCTGCTGCTGCCACACTGACTGGCACACAAACTCTGCCAGTCTGTGAGTCGAGATTCCTCAACCTGCCCTCTGCTGCTGCTGTTGCACTGACTGGTGCACAAACTCTGCCAGCATGTGAGTCACAATTCCTCGCCCCACCCTCTGCTGCTGCTGTTGCACTAACCGGTGCACAAACTCTGCCAGTTTGTGAGTCGAGATTTCTTGACCCTCCCTCTGCTGCTGCTGTCACACTGACCAGCGCACAAACTCTGCCAGGTTGTGAGTCACAATTCCTCAACCCACCCTCTGCTGCTGCTGTCACACTGACCAGCGCACAAACTCTGCCAGCCTGTGAGTCGAGATTCCTCAACCCTCCCTCTGCTGCTACTGCTGCGCTGACCGGTGCACAAACTCTGCCAGCGTGTGAGTCGAGATTCCTCACCCTGCCCTTGCTGCTGCTGTCACACTGACTGGTGCACAAACTCTGCCAGTATGTGAGTCGAGATTCCTCAACCTGCCCTCTGCTGCTGCTGCTGCTGTGCTGACCAGCGCACAAACTCCACCAGGATGTGAGTCGAGATTCCTCAACCTGCCCTCTGCTGCTGCTGTCACGCTGACCGGCGCACAAACTCTGCCAGGATGTGAGTCGTGCTTCCTAGTTTGCCTTTTGTTTGTGGATTGTCAAGGCAACTCCCAGCAAGCTATGATCACCACTTGTACCTCCATCCTCAAGCGCCACTTGATTTTTGAACGCTTCCACTCCGTACAAGTTGGTGCTGGTATGAATGCAAACTAAATATGCCATGTTGTGCATTTGACACCGATTATTCCAGCTATATGCATGTGTGCACAACAGATCTTCTTCGATGGTTCAGCAAAGAAACGCACATTCACCTCTGCATTCGAGCGTGCAGTGGCTGTCTTTTCCAAGCAAGCCTCTGCATCTGGCTTCTTGGATGAAATTGAGCCCTGGGTTGACCGGCACAAAGGGGATTTGAGACATTGTAAGTCTGGTGATGATCCCGACTTGTTTCAAAAAGCCCGGCTTATGAAAAACGGTAGACGAGTACATGTCTGGTAATGATCCCAATTTGTTTCAAAAAGCCCGGCTTATAAAAAACGGTAGACACGCAGAGTGAGAACATGGCCCAGGAAGTTGCTGACATGATAAAGAAATACCGCCCTCGTGAATAACTTTCTGTCTGTCTTCCAATGCAATCTGACCAATCTACTAGTCATCTTCGGAGAGGCGAAAGGCTGATGCATAGGAATTCGATTGAGATGGAGGAATAGTTATGCTCTCTTGCTTGCCAATTTAGTTTGTTCTGGTTCTACAAGACATGCCATTGCTTTGCTCCGGCTCATTTTTATGCCCAGCGAGTCCGATTGGAAAAACATAAATACCAGTGTGCCTTGAGCCGTGGAAGCATTTTTCTAAAAATGGCCACTTTCAGTAATCCCCTCATAGCGCTCTCACTTTCGGTCTCATTGACTTGAAACCTGAGCCAAACGATTTGTGATAAAGTTATACAGTCCTTAGCGAACTCATAATATTTAAAATCTACCGATTGTGGGAAAACATGTGATTTTGATCTAATGTCCTTTGGACATTGGTCTAGATTTCTCTTGGAACACTACTATATGCTACTCACATAGTTGTTGAGTGAATAGTATATCCCAGAGCAATGCAAACTATATCTTTTATTTGATGGCCGTATCTGTACTCATGTTTCAGACTTCCTGGGTAAATATTTCACATTTGGGCTTCATAGCGCACTGTAATATATATAAGAGAGAAATTTTGGACCTCCCTGAAATGTACTCCCTGAGCAGGAGGGAGATTATATAGAAATCACATGATTTCTCAACTACAGAATGTTCTCATCAAATTAAAAAGAATATAGCTTCTTCTAGCACTGTGGATTTTGTATGCGAATCGAATGGTGCCACTCCCAAGGGATTTGGATAAGAAATGAGGTCGCTAAAGGGAGATTAATCAAAGTGATCGTTTTTGAAGGAAAATGATCTGAACCTTATGTTCCGCGGTTCCCCTTGCTACGCCCACATCACCCGCCACCAACAGCGACGACAGACACGCTCAGGTCGTTGAGCCGCACCACCGCGACTTCCGAGCTGCCCTGCCTCCTTCAATTGCCTGCTCAGTGTGACCGCTCCAAGTCACTCCGCATCGCACGGCACCACCGCCTCATACACCACCAACCCCGCTTCCTCGGACTAGGGAAGGACAAGGAAAGAGAGCGCGAGTGACAGCAGATACCCGAAGCTGAGCACTGCAGAGCTCTTGATGCTGCACGAGTCGCAGCAGACCTCACCTACATCATACAACTTTGCGCCAAGCAGCCCACCCAGCGCATACGGCACCACATGCTCCAAGCAGCACCGTGACTTCTCCACGTCCACACCCCCGCCCTCCACGCACTCTTCCCTGAACTCAAGCAACGGGAACAGACTGCAGCTGGGCAACTTGACACTTGCGCACAGCCCGAGTCGACTAGGTGCGGACAGCCCGCTGCCACAGGCAACACGACTGAGCGGTGTGATGATGACTGCGCCTCTGCTAGGTGCCGATAGGTGGTGGTGGTAAGGGCAAGTAGAGAGTGTTCGTCCTTGGGGGAGATAATGGTGTCGCTGCGTGAGACTGTGGTAGCAGTAAAATGTGTGTGGTTTATTTAGAGGGTTTTGATACGCCCCAGAGAATATCTGGTCGTACGGTTCGCTATTCTAATGTACGGAGGAGAATCCGCCCAAAGTCTAGCCTTCCCTGAATTTTGTAACACGTCCCGTTCTACAATCCTGTCGAGGAGCGGACGACTGTTTAGATGCGAAGCGGTTTCCGTTGTTATAAACACTATGGGGCCGTTCTCGGTTCTTTTGTATACAGCTACCCTTGGTCCTCCGACCTCTTCTGGGTGCTTCGTGCGCTGGGAGGCCCTAAACTTGTTTTCAACGACTCCGCTCCTGTCTGCCGTTCCGTTCTTTCCAAGTCCGTTCCCTACTAAACTCTCTACAAATCGTCTTCTTCTTTCCGTTCGCGAGTTCTAGCGAGCGGAGTCAGCTTCTTGAGAGCGCGATGAAGGTCGATACCCGTTCCGTTCGATGCGAGCGGTCGGGGAGTTATACAACTCGAGTGGTGACTGGCGTGGTGCTCGAGATCGCTGTTATGAAGAGCGGTCCGTACAGCGGCGGACAATCCAAGGGCGGCGGTTCGATGTTCTGCCAGGCGCAGCCCTGGAGACCTTGTTTTCGTAGTCGGCGCACCCTGGTGAGCGGTACTTGCGTATCACTTAAGATGCGCTGGTAGTTTTAGATGGGAAAATTAGATGTCTTTATTCGTAGCAGCATCTCGTATTTATAGGAAATCGACCCTCTAGCACTGCCTTCTACACATTCCTCTCGTCCTTCTCCGACTCATCGCATTCCGTTCCCTAAATTGGGAGCACCACATGCTCCTTTGACTGGTTCCGTCCGTCTTTGTGACTCGAAAGAGGATCCCGCTCCGTTCCTGAGCTGCGTGTGGGGAACCTGCTCGACGAACGCATGGCGCTCCAGTTTCCGCTCTCAATTCTTCATTCCTGGAAGCTGTGCGCGAATTCTCCGCTCGCCGAACGCGTGCTCCTTCAGTCGGGAAGGATTTCCGCTCTCAGCTCCTTGTTCCTGGAGGCTGTGTGTGAGATTTCCGCTCTTTGGACACATGCTCCTTGTGTCGGGAACGGTTTCCGCTCCTAGTTCCACATTCCAGAACCTATGCGCGAGTTTTCCGTTCCTTAGACCTCGTCTTGGTTGGCCGTTCTTCCCTAATCTTGTTCTCCTTATTCGTTTTGTTGGTACTCTCCCCGACTTGAACGAGTTATCCCTTCTTGAAGGCCGCTCCACGAGCTTCATAACCATATCCTACTCGATTTTATTTCGTTCGGCGCCTCGCTCGGCTTTGCCAGCGAGGTGAAGCCGAGCGAGGCGAAGCGGAGGTGAGCGCGAGGCAGAGGTGAAGCGCGAGGCGGAGGTGAAGCGCGAGCGGGAAAACCAAGGGGGCACGTAGAGTCGCAAAGTCGGGCGTGCAGAGTCGCAAAGTCGGGCGTGCCGAGTCGCAAAGTCGGGCACGCAGCGGGAAAACACAGGGCGCGCAGAGTCGCAAAGTCGGGGTTGCAAAACGGCGGCGCGCGTGCGAGCGGGACAAACGGAAGGGTGCACAGACTTTGGAAAGTCGGCGAGCGGCCGTTGTATGTCAATCATATTCTATGCGCACCGTTCGCTTTCTTCCTTGGGCGTGTGTTTAAGTTGGCGATCGCAAAGTCGGCGAGCGGTGTTGCAGATAATCAATATTTACGCGTGCCGTTCCGCTTTCTTTCTTGCGCGCGCGTTTAATGGCGAGTGGCATTGCAGATAATCTATATTTACGTGCCGTTCCGCTTTCTTGCTTGCGCGTGCGTTTAATGGCACGCAAAGTCGGCGAGCGGCGTTGCAGATAATCAATATTTACGCGTGCCGTTCCGCTTTCTTTTCTTGCGCGTGCGTTTAATGGTTGGCCAATTTGCTGTAGTGCGTGCGGGGTCGGGATCCGTTTTATGTGAGTGCCATGTGTAAGGCGTCGGATCGGGAATGTGCTCTGTCCTTATTTGGCGAAGCCGTTTCCGCTTTGTATGTGCCGTTCCAGAGCGATCACAAAGTGATGGCTCACAGCGGGTGGTTTGTGCATCTAGTGGGCCCGGGGAGCACGAGCGATTGGTCGCAATTAGCGGGAGTTTGACTCACGGCATGAGCACTTGCATCTTCCACTTCCTCCAACGATGCGGGCAAGAAATCCAAGGCGAGATCCGAGGACTCACACGACACTAACGCTAAGTGCACCTCGGAGGCCAGCGACAGCGTGACAAAGGGTGGAGTCGCAACCAGCAAGACGTCTCTCCTCGACAACAGCTCTACCCTGCTGCCAGATTTCGAGCCAAGACTTCTATCTGCTTTAATCATCGCTGACACTGCTCCCGAACTGGAAGCCGCGCGGCGACCTCAAGGAAATTGGTTGATGGGTACAGTTGTCGTTAATGTGCCAGCAATGCCAAAAAGGTCGAGGTAGAGGCCCTTGTAGCCTACAATTGCACGAAGGTTGCGACATTGACGAAGAAGTCTTCCTCCGTGTTCTCAGTATGTCTCAGTGACTAGACCTCGGCCAAAGCTTGTCTACTGCACCCTCAGGATCCCCAGACTGCAAGGTGAAGGACACCATGTACAAGCGCAAAAGCATCGAAATCACCATTCAGCTGTTCTCTTTGCAAACCTCCTTGCCAATAGGATGCATGCCCAGAGTAGTTCGACAACACGTACCCAGACGAACTCGATGCGGAGGACACCCCCAAGGCGACCTTCTTGCGGAGATCGTAACAACGGTAGCAATCTGACTAATCCACTAGTCATCTTCGGAGAGGTGAAAGGCTGATGCATGGGAGTTCAGTTGAGATGGAGGAGTAGTTATGCTCTCTTGCTGCCGATTTAGTTTGTTCTGGTTCTACAAGACATGTCATTGCTTCGTTCCAGCTCATTTTTATGCCCAGCAAGTCCGATTGGAAAAACATAAATACCATTGTGCCTGAAGAAATCTTCAGCCGTGGAAGCATTTTTCTAAAAATGGCCACTTTCAGTAATCCCCTCATAGTGCTCTCACTTTCGGTCCCATTGACTTGAAACCTGAACCAAATGATTTGTGACAAAGTTATACAGTGCTTAGCAAACTCATAATATTTAATATCTCAGAAAACTTACCGATTGGGGGAACATGTAATTTCGATCCGAGTCTAATGTCCTTTTGGATATTGCACAACTGGTCTAGATTCCTCTTGGAACACTACTATATGCTACTCGCAGCGCACTGCATAGTTGTTGAGTGACTAGTATACCCAGAGCAATGCAAACTATATCTTTTTTTTGATGGCCATATCTGTACTCATGTTTCAGACTTCTTGGGTAAATATTTCACATTTGGGCTTCGTAGTGAACTGTAAAATATATAAGAGACCGTCTGACCAAAATTTTGGACCTCCCCGAAATGTACCCCTGAGCAGGAGGGAGATTATATAGAAATCACATGATTTCTCACTACAGAATGTTCACATCATTTGGATAAGAAATGAAGTCGCTAGAGGGAGATTAGTGAAAGTGATCATTTTTTGAGGGAAAATGATCCGTGCCTTATGTTCCTTGCTACACCCACATTGCCCGCCACCACGACAACGACAGTGACGACACCACCAGCACCTCGAATTCCACTTCCACCTCCTCTGCCTCCAGCTGACGCAGTGCCACCTGCTTCCCCAGACTAGGGAAGGACAAGGAAAGAGAGCGCATCCAGCGCTGCAGACCCCTTGACACTGCACGAGTCGCAGCAGACCTCGCCTACATCGTACGACTTTGCGCCGAGCAGCCCACCCAGCGCATACGGCACCACGTGCCCACACACGTGCTCCGAGCAGCACTTCTCTGCGTCCACGCCCCCACCCTCCACGCACTCTTCCAATTTGAACTCAAGCAGCAGGCACTGACGGCAACAGCACGACTTGACACTTGTGCGCAGCCCGAGTTGACTGGGCACAGACGGCCCGCTGGCGACACGATTACCAAGCTGGTGGTTTGCGCATTTATTTAGCGGGGAGCGCGAGCGGTTTGTCGATTGCAGCGACGATTAGCGGGAGTTTGACTCACCGGCATGAGCAGTGCACCGCTACTACGCTTGCATCTTCCACTTCCTCCAACGCTGCGGGCAAGAAATCCAAGGCGAAACCCGAAGACTCGCACAATGCTAGCACTAACATCAGCAAACCCTGATTTTTGCTGTAGTGGCTGTAGTGGCTTGTAGTGAAACCTATTACCGCTGTAGTGGCCATAGTGCACTGTAGTACTTGGCCTGAGCTCTGTAGTGCTATGGAGTCTGGCTGTCTCTGCATAGTGCTTTGTATTTCCTGAGCAAAAAATAATCTTCAGGATGCATTTGGGACAGTCCCTAGTGTTAGTACTGATGATGTTTCAAAAGTTACGAATGTTCTTGCATATTTAGGCCTTTTTCAGGGGTTTGAATATCTCAAAACCACCAGCTCTCGAAAAGTATTTTGCATTTTGTGCCGTAACAAAGGAGTTTCATGCAAAATGACCTTAGATAAGTCTTGTAGTGCTCATCGAGCTCTATAACTTTCATTTTGGTCTATTTTTAGATATATAGTACATTACCCCCTGCTTTTTACTACAGTCAGCAGATTCATGGTTTAGCTTGAAACTAATATTGTTAGTACTGATGTTTCATGAGTAACAAATGTTGTCCTTGCATGTTTAGGCCTTTTTCAGGGAGTTGAAATTCTCAAAACTGCCGGCTCTCGGAAACTATTTTGCATTTTGTGCCTTAACAAAGGAGTTTCATGCAAAATGACCTTAGACAACTTGTAGTACTCATTAAGCTCTACAACTTTCGTTTTTTGGTCTATTTTTAGATATATAATGCATTACCCTTCCCCGTCCCCCTCGCTTTTTGCTACAGTCAGGAGATTTATGGTTTAATGGCTTGAAACTATTATTTCACGGGTTAACACCTCAGAAGAATGAGAAGAGGAGTGGTGGAATGAGTGAGAAGAACAGTAGGATCCACATAAATGGCATAGGTTTCCATATACATCTATGGTTACTTTAGCCTAGTGTGTATTTTGTCTGTCAAAATACTTCTGTTCTCGCGAGGTTGAGAGTTCAATTCTGGCCAGTAGCAGCCATTTAATTTAATTTAATTACAATTTAAACAGTACAGTGTAATAGTCACAAAAAACATGAAATTGAATTGTGTTCAATAGATATCATCACAGGTAAGAAAAATGAATACAAAGTTGCAAGGAGCAACACTAATTGGATTTTTTCTGACCTTGGAAGCTCCCACTCCACAGTATTACAGAGAGAACCCTTTGCACTACAGAGTACTCCAGGACCCACGACCTGCACTACAGCCACTATAGACACTACATGGCACTATGTAGTACTCTGGAGTGGGCTCAGGGTTTGCTGATGAAATCCACCTCGAAGGTCAGCGACGGTGCGATAAAGGGCAGACCTGTGACCAGCAAGATGTCTCTCGACAACAGCTCTACCCCGCTGCCGGATTTCGAGCCAAGACTTCTAGCTGCTTGAATCATCTCTGATGCTACTCCAGAACTGGAAGCGCACTGCGGGCTGCGCAGTGCCTGCAAGGAAATTGCTCGCGATCTCGTCAAGGGCCCCGATGGGTATGGCTTTCATCAATGTGCCAGCAATGCTAAGAAGGTTGAGGTTGAGGCTGTTGCGGCCTATAATTGCGCAAAGGTTGCGACATTGACAGAGAAGTCTTCCTTCGTGTTCTCAGTAAATTTCAGTGACCAGACCTTGGCAAAAGCTAACTCTACTATTCTATAGAGTCCACAGAACCATAGGTGAAGGGCACCATGTAGAAGCACACAAGCTCGAAGCTACCATTCAGCTGTGCTCTTTGCAAACCTCCTTGCCAATAGGATGCATGCCCGGAGTAGTTCGACAACACGTACCCAGACGAGCTCGATGTGGAGGACACCCCCCAAGTCGACCTTCTGGCGGAGATCGTAACAGCAGTAGGTTTCCTTTCACGACTCTCATTAGTCTCTTATGGTAGTATCCAGATACAGGCCAGCACCATGGAATATTCAAGTGGTCATCTGGGTGCGAGGTCTACGCCCGCAAATTATTCAAACCCCATTTCGACGCCAACTCAAGACCCTCCGCACCTGGTACACGAATACCTCCAACCCAACCAGCATTGAGGGCTCTAACTGGTCCCACGTAGGCTCGAAACCAGCCTGTCTTTCGAAACTTAGTTGTGTCGATAGACAGGCTGGTCGATCGGAGTTTAAAATCTCGTAACGCGCGAGATACCGCATTTGGTATATTTGTAAGCAGCATCAATGAGCTCATGTAACAGTCGTAAACAACACGTCTTTTACCTTCTACCACCGTCTGGGACGCGATCACCAACCTCTATGCCTATTTTTCTTGCCTATGGACCATCCTGAGGTCGTCTGGGACGCAGAGCTCCAAGATTTACTCCACGACATCCGCAATTCTCCTCTGCACGACCTCGAATCTCTGGCTGCCGAGTGTCTGCCATCCGACGCGCTCCCGGACAACTATTTAAACTCCTTGGATCCCAAGCACAAGACCGTCGCTTTGAGAGCATGTCTCATTGTTCACATTCTCAGCAAATATCGCATAATACCGCACCAATACCAGTTAGAAGCAAATAATGGACTAGAAGATCGTCGCGATGTCCTTGTGAACTCCGGCACTGGCTCCGGGAAGACTCTATGCCTCATAATCCCTAACCTTCTGCATCCCAACACCAGTTCTATGACTATTTCACCCCTCAAAAGACTACAAATTCTACAGGTGAGTCGTTGATCCATTGTTCACGGTCGAGTCTGCAAAATGCTCCTCAGGCTGAAGAACTAGAAAAATGGGGAATACGGACGATATGCATAAACGAGGAGACCCCTAATGATAAAGAATTATGGACTGTGCGTGCTCCTTCATTCTTTCAGTCGCTTTCTCTCTAACCATGATCCAGAAAATAACTAGTGGCCACTTCCAACATCTAATTGTTCAACCAGAGCAGCTCAAATCTTTCAACGGGCATCTCCCTCGACTGCTAGACTTCTAAACGATCCAAAATTCGTCAAAACAATTGCTAGAGTTCATGTCGATGAGGCGCACTTCATCCGCACTGCTGGCTTACCTCTCTACGGCCTCCCCGCATTTCGTCCGTCGTGGGGCACATTGAATGAACTGCGGATCCGACTTCCAAAAGATACCCCAGTCCAAGCCCTATCTGCGACTTTCCCACCTCACATAAAGTCCGCTGTCATCGAGAATCTGAATTTTGACCCGAAAACCTTGGTTTCCCTCGCACTCTCCTGCAATCGCCCGAACATTATGTACGCCACGCACCGTATCGTCGGCTCTCTCTCCAACTTCAAAAATCTTGATTTTCTCCTCTCTGGCTCGTTTACCTGTCCACTGAAGGTTGTCGTATTCCATGACGACACACAGCAATGTTCCGACGCTGCCAGTTATCACGATTCCCTGCTCGCCCCCGAGTTCCGCAACAAAGGTATAATTCGACATTATCACGGAGGGATGTCGAAGGCATATTTGAAAGAAGTTTTCGATGATTTCTCAAAGGATGACAGTGTCTGCCGGATATTACATGGAACTGAGGGCCTTTCTACAGTACGTGTTTAATTGGTTGTGAATGTCCTTGCGCTGAGAAAGGATAGGGATTAGACGTTGGGAATATAGATGTTGTAGTTGATTACGGCGCTCCGCGTGCGGAGTCCACTCCAATTCAGCGAGGCGGTAGAGCTGGTCGGCGTGGTCAACCCTCGGTGTACCTTCTCATGGCAGAGCCTTGGGTTTATACTACCTCTCTCGACGCCGTGGATCCCAACAGCAGCGACCCAGATCGCCCAATTTCAGGTCGGCTTCTCAAGTCTTCTCGGAAGCCGGAATGCGCTGGTCTGGCAGTAGTTCAATATGTGCGCTCTGAAACATGCCTTCGTGAAATGCTTGCACGGTACCTGGCAGATAAATCTCAAGAAGGTGAAATTCAAACCTGATTTTTGCTCCGCACATTCTAATCAAAATGTTTCAGCTCTCAAGATCTCTACTGAATCATGTTGTGACCGTTTACATCCCGATAAACCCGACATTCAATTCGACAAATCAAAATTCTTTCCTGGCCGCTTTCTTTACGAGGACGAAAGCGGAGCCATATACGCTGGAGACGTTGATGACCCTGGCCGCATTCATCTTAATCCCCCGAAGACAAAGAAACGGAAGGCGAAGGGCCCCAAAAATTGTAAGGTTGCTGATCGCGCTGACCTCCAAGCACGTCTAGGTGATTGGCTGGCCTCGTCACATGCAACTGACCCCTTGCGTGCTGTTCGACCCTCTTCGTTCATTTTGGATGCCCAGGGAATCAAATCGTTGTCTGCTGTTCATCCAGATCGAATGCGCACGGTGGTAGACGTTGTTGCGGTGCTGGACGAGACGTCAGAGTGGGAAGGAGAATGGGGTAGAAAGGTTTTTGAGGTGATTTCTGCATACAACTCCGAACCGCAGCGGCTTGCAACAAGTACGTCTCGAATTGCTACTGGGAGAAAGAAGGGCCCGAGGATAAGGGATGGCGACGATGTCGAGGAGCGGGAGCCACGGGCGAAGAAGACAAGGACAATTCCCCTAGCAGAAGTATCGCTTAATGTACGCCGTAGTACAAGGTTGGCAGCAAAATAAACTACATTGAATTGACTTGGAATCAACTGTATTCGTCTGGAAGGGCCGATAGTCCATATGCCATCGTCGGACACTCATCTTCCTCATCATCCGCGAATCCGTGGCCAGCAATCATTGCCATCGTTTTTTTGTTAAAGGTTCCCAGTGTCGATGACTTGAGTTTGGCCTCCCCTGTTTTCAAAATATCCACAACGGCTTTTCGACGAGAATTATTTGGTCTTTTCTCGCCGAATTGGAACAAACCTTCACTCGCAACCTTTCCTTGCACTCTCCAGACCAGATGCGAGGTATCGGGGGTTGTATGGCCAGTGCTTTGGTACGAGGTGTTCAAGGCTGCTGCAACCTTTTTTTTGACGCCATGAATATGCACAATTGCGGCGGAGATGTTACCCAGACGATCCCACGTTGAATTCATCCCTTTGGCCTGGAGTAAGATCTTGAAATATATTATTGCCAGGTCAGAGGGGCGAGACGAGAAAGAAACCTTCAGATATCCAATCAAATGCTCAATATTGAGATCAACACCCATACAATGACCAGGTCCTTTGCCCGAAATGCAAATAATCATGTTGTCGCGCATGATGTCTCTGCAATACAACACATCAGTAGCGGTAAGTTGTGCAAGAAAAAAAGATCTGACGCAAACTCAGGTGTCCATATGTGTTTCAAATTCTGGAAGAAGTGGAGGATCTCTGTGCAATACTTGTTGCAACCAGATCCCCGGAACATCATTGCGAGATAAGGGAGTAGCACTTCGACTCGTCCGATGTCTCCATCTGAAATAGCGCGAACCAAGACGGCGACCATAAGCAGATCCCGAGTTAATGGATGGACATTCTGATTAGCTATATCATCCTTTGGGTCCACAGAGGCAGCCGGAGGAGGTTCGGAAGCCGTAGAATCCTCTGAGTCAGAACTGGAGGCTGAGTCGGTGGATTCGGCATCAGAGGCGACTGGATCGGGATCAGTTGTTTGGCGTCAGCCATCGGAGTCGCGTAGTTTGTGAGAATTTGCGCAGTAATTTCACGGAGTTTCTTGGGGGTTGGTTTGGACTCAGCAAATGCTGTGAGATTGGGGAAGCCACATTCTCGCTTCCAGGCATCGAGGAGTAATCCATCTAGGACCTGCATCAAAGCCGCAAGAAGGGTATGATAGTCAGGCTGATCATTGCCGAGTCGTGCCTTCTCCATCAGCAAAAAAAAAATAGGCGAGACTTCCCGCCTCGTTCACGCTCCCGCGATGAACGTGCAGTATAGCCCAGACCAAATTCAAACACAGATGAAAGAGGCCGAACCCGAGCTGGAATATCTCACGACGTTCCCATGCGTTGACGTCTTTAGCGCGCAGGAGTTGCCCCGAGCGAATACGGGCATTGGTAAGTTGGTCGTGGAATCCAGGGATTGCGTATTTACTGAGAGATTCGTGGTCTCGCTTGAGTTGATCAATATAAACTTCGTCGTGGAACTGCAGATTCCCGCGTGTTGTTGCTTCCTCGGTAGTTGAGGCACGGACAGGGCCCTGCGGGGTTTTGTAACCGACGGGAATTGGACGTCGTGCTCTGTGCTGCAGATCCGCGTCTCCAGTAACGTAGCCAAATTCTTCACTATATTTGCCCAGGGTGTGGACAACAACGATGACGAGTTGATCGTGATAGGAATGGAGGAAATCCAGGGATGGTCGAATATCACGATTGAACTGAAGGCCTGTGCATGCTTGGAACCTTTTCATGATGGGTCCGATGAGCATGTCCTCCCATTTGGCATTTCGCAGGCCGTACAAAATACCGAAGGTGCCGGAGGTGACCTTCGCTGGCCCGCGCGCGCCGCGCTGTTCAATGAAAATGGATGTGCTGATATTCATATTATCGTAGTTGAAGCTGTGGGGATCTTTGGCCATTTGGATTGCTTTCTCCATGCAGCCGTCCGCTGTCAAGCCTATGTGTTTGAGGACGGAGTCGTAACAAACGGAAAGTCCGCAGCGGAAAGCGGCATCTATGGTTTGTCGGGCACTTCCGGTGGACCACAGAAATAACCCAAATGCAGCTTGGAATGCTAAACAGGGGTTGGATGATTGATATAAAAGTTGCTGTGTTACGACCTGGCACAGCTGACCAGCGCCGTTAAGAGCCAATGGAAATAATCAGAATAGCTCGTAAGTACCTTATCTGGCTTCTTTTTCTTGTTATACAGCTTTGCATGCTCGGTCTGGGCAGCCGTCTCGAGAATTTGAGACAGGAACGGACTGTGGTCGATCTGTTCATCAAGATTCCAACTCTCCGTGAAGGCTGGAGTGATGGCTTCAATTCCGGGGAGAATGGATTTCTTCCGTCTCGTTTCCATCTGCTCAGCCACGGTGTCGCAGGCAAAATCAAGGAGGTGTGGCTCCATGCACTGCGACAATTTCTCTTTACCCTTCTGATCTGACATGATTGTTTCAATCAAAGACGCGAGCTTTGTGTTGTCATCGCGGTAGAGATTTCCGCGATAGCGGTCATATGCTAGATCATCAGGGTCTAAGACCTGTAGGAGGATGTCGACAGGGGATATTCGTTCTCTTCGCAAGCCGGCAAGAAGATTATGGATTTTAGTATAACTGTCCGTTGTGCGGTGTCGACGTGAAACAAATGAATCTCGATCCAGACCATCGAGGTCCTGCTCTGGATAGTCAGGATCAGGGTCATGGAAATCGTTTTGTTGGAATGGATCATCGTCAAGAGGCAGATGCGACGATGAAGCAAGAGGAAATGACTCGGAATGAGCCGACTCGCGGCGTAAATGAGAACGAGGTAAAGAAGCAGGGGTAATTGGTGGCCGAAACTGGATCCCAGATGTGAGTACAGAAGAATTAGGCGTCGAATCATGCCTCAGGTCAACCGAAGAGGACGGAAAAGTTGTCTATGTCCCTGCATCAGACTTTTGACATTTGACTTGTGAGCTTGTACAAGGCCAAACAAGCTCACAAGGCAACAAACCTATGTCCGAATTTCACAAGCTTGAAAATCCCGTCCAAATTTGGCATGTCTTTTGGGCGCTACGAGGGCTTCTGTGTACTTTTATGTGTGCCGGGGCATGTTTTATGATTTGTGGAGGTTAGTTTCTCTATTTTCAGGTCAATCCCTCCTCTCGGAGGAGGGTTAATGTCTGAGTTATGACCTTGTTCGGGCTTGGCAGCTTGTCGCTTAGCGTTGCCAAGCCCACAAGCCATAACAAGCCGCAAATGAAATGTCAAAAGGCTGATGTGTATCGGTGACTGAGAAGGTGGATGTGCCGGGGACAGGCTTTCGTTGCTTCAAATGAGGAGCTGGTGGATGGGGAATAGATTGGGCTTGTTCACGAAGCCTTCGGACCGCCTCCTGGGGGTCCATAAGCCGAGAGGACAGTGTAAAAACGCGGTAGAAGGCAAAAGACGTGTTGTTTACGACTGTTACATGAGCTCATTGATGCTGCTTACAAATATACCAAATGCGGTATCTCGCGCGTTACGAGATTTTAAACTCCGATCGACCGGTCTGTCTATCGACAGAATTCATAGACAGACGGTCACCGGTCTAGGTCCCACGCTGCAAGAGACCATCCTTCCTAATGCACAATAAATTTCTCGCGTACTTGGCTCTTCAAAACATCGTCGCCTCTGTTCCTTTGGCCACAGTCATGAACGAGTCAGTTTTCGACCAAAACTACGGCTTTTTTTTTGTACCCTATATGATTCTTTGCTAGCACTACAGTAAATTTTACCTGCCAATAAAAATTTCTTGTCTCGCTCTCTGCTGTCCCTTCCGCATTGAAAGAGAAAAGAAAAGTTTATCGTAGCTCGACTGAAACAGTTATACTACTAGCGTACAATACATACAGCTCTCGGAATCCCTCGAATGCTTTTCTTAGTCTAGGCAAAATTCCATAATTCCATAATTCTACCTAGCATGATTGTTGGACCATTCAAAAAGCCACGTATGAGGGCTGCGAATAAAGAAGTAATTCAGGTAGAGGATTGATTGGCTTCAAACACCAAAAGCCAATAAATTTCGGTATTCAATTCAGCAAGCTCAAGAACGTTGAGCTACAAGCGGTCATATGTACACTACAGCATTCACAGCTATAGAGGTAGTTGGTAGTAGGTCGTGGTAAGCAAGGGAACAGATATGCGAGAGTCAGTGGGGCAGAAACTACGTTCAGGGACAACCCTGAAGCCAAGTTCGCTCCAGATAATACCCTACAGGCCAACTTTCACGGGAATTCCTGCAGACAGCTTGTGACCGTTCGCCCATAGAATATCCTGCACAATGCTCGCCCGACGCCTTGAGTATTCACGATAGTGTGTACAGACGATCGTGTAGAGGGACTCGGGGGTGTGTTCAGGGAAAGCCTTTCCACGTGTTCCTCCTAAAAACCCCGAAGTAACGACCCCGCAAGTTGATACACCGAACCGCGGGCGCAGTCCGCAAGTGATGAGCAGTGCGAGTCGTGGGGGAGCGGGGGCCAAGGGAGGAGACACGCAGTCGCCAGACAGTGCGAGTCGTGCAGGGAGCAGGCGCCAGGGAGGAGAAGCGCGCGGGCGACGTGCGGTGGGCGTTGGAACAGTGAGTCCGGAACACGTGGACACCATACGAGACGAGACGGGCCAGGGAGAACGTCGAGTCAGAGGTGATTCTGGCTCTGACTCGACGGGCAAGAACGCGGTGAGGGGGCCGCGGTAGCCCGCTACAGCCTGCGGAGGATCGAGCGCAGGGAGACTCGTAGAGGGGAGGCCGTGAAGGGGTATCCATACACCCTTCAGGGAACGTGCGCCACCTCCCTGCAGGGAAACAGCTGCAGCGACGCCACCTCCATGCCACCCCGCCACGTACGGGCACGAGCTCGAGCAGGCTGCGTGTCCCCGTCCAGCTCGGGGTCCCCGCGACGTCCGACAGGTGATTGAGGTACTGGTGCGGCTTCACGAAAGCTTCTTCTCACAGTTAGCATGCAAGATGAATAGGGAGGCAAAGGCAGCGTACCGAGGACATCATGCACGAGTTGGGCGGGTGCAGATGGTGCGTATATACCGGACGACCCCACTCCATATCTGTGAGTAGAAACTGCGACGAGTCTCTGCGTATGCCGCCCCGAAGACTTGCGCTTGAAGCGGCGGGGAATTGAGCGCCGTCCAGGCGCTGTGCACAATCGTGTACACCGTCTTCACTGCCGCCTGCGGGCCAGGGCAGTAGAGTTCATGGACGGTGTTGGCCGATACCTTGGGCCGTGTGCTCAGACCCACGTCTAAGAAGGAGGATCACGAGAGAAAGGTTTCTAAATTTATCATTAACAATAATCGGTGAGGTCATTTCACAGCCTCCGATCGCGCGCAATGATCTCTTTCACTCAAGTCCCCGAAGGATTTTTTAGCGTGATGCTCCCGCATCCACCAGTAGTTGTAACTACAATGCAATGTACCCAGCCATGGTAGGGGGGTACATTGGCAAAGGCACGGCTTGGCTGGCCAGCCGTGATGTGCCTTTAATGCAATGTACCCTAGGCTATTTAAATAAAAGAAGTGCTGTCTCGGGGTTCGAACCAAAAGCCAACAGATTACCTAAGCATCAAACCCGCTGCAAGGTAACATCATAACCACTAGACTAAGGAAGAGATAGCAAACATTAAATTGATGGGTATATACTATGTGTCCCCAAACACATAATTAGCATGTGCTGGCCTATTCAGCCCCGCTAGGGGCTTGGTTAGTGTTTGGGGTTAGTGTCTGGGTTAGAGGTTAGGGTTAGAGGTTAGAGTTAGGGGTTAGAGGTTAGGGTTGGTTAGTGTTAGGCCCCAGGGATATTGAAAAAAAAATGTTGAAGGATTTTTAAACATAAAACAACACAGAATAAGCATGTAAAAACAAGGTCTGGGTATTAGCAGTGTCCAATAAGAAAGCAAGGTAACCATATGTGGTCATCAAAATTTAAGTCATATCAATGGTCAGATAGTCTAGTGGAAATAACAGGTTACCTAAAATAGCATTGTAATCTGGAGGTCTAGGGTTCAATTCCCGAGACTGGTACTATTTTGCTTTAATTTCCTTTAATTTGATTGGCTGGCAGGGTACATTGCATTAAAGGCACACCGCGGTTGGCCAGCCAAGCCGTGCCTTTAATCCAATGTACCCCCCTACTGTGGCTGGGTACATTGCAATAAAGGTACAGCTACACCTCCCGCATCGCCAAAAGTTGGCGAGGCTTTGAAGGGCCTCCGAAGCCGCTTCCCAGGCCCCAGAGGCCTTAAAAGCCGGGCTAGCCTGTTAACACCCTTCACAGGTGCGTGGAAGGTACAATTACCAGCCACCAGCCCTTTACAGGGTGTCCGACGCTGGCTCGCCTTTTAAGGCCTTTGGGCGCTGGGAAGGCCCTGGAGGCGCTTTTAGATATCCCTTGCACTCCTCGCACTTCAAATAGCAGAAATATATTGTACAATTTCGAGTTAATCTAATACAAAGCAGCATTACTACATTTAATGATCGGGAATACACATTGCGAGACTGTTGAACAGACAATTCAGCAAGAGTCCCAAAAATAAAGTCCCAGAACTCACCGGAAAGCGGTACAACAGCATTGAAGGCGAGCAATATTCAGACACACGTAGTGAGACTGTCGAACGCACAATTCAGCAGGAGCCTCAAAAATAAGCAGTAGAAAAACTCGCCAGAGAGCGTTACAGCGGCGTTGAGCAACTGTGCAGAGCATAGTTAGTAACGACGACAATGTGAGATAATGTGCACTGACCAAAATGATCGTGGATTCGAAGAGCCGAGTCTGGACGCGAGCATAAGTGCCATGTCCTTGTAAGGGGATGATAAGTGCTTACCAGGCAACAAAATATATTGGTCGTGCAAGTAAAACGAGTGAAGGTTGATTCAGAAATGAATGATGAATGCTGAAATAAGTAAGAGATTAGTAAATGGAACCTAGGACAATGGTCGACGTACCGAGGCGCGGATACGGTGTTTCTAGTGTTGCTGTGGACCGTTAGCGGCCTTGATAGATACACGGTAGGAACAGACATACTCACGAAATTATAGCAGCGATTAAAGTTAATCTATCAAGGCGCGTGGTCAGCGCGTACAGAAAAGGGTGTAGTCGTCACTCACCTATTATGCGGAAGAAGCAGGGCGGCGAGCAGCGCAACGAGCCAGAATAGCGCCCATCTCGGAGTCCTCGTCATTGCTGTCCTCGTTGTCCGAGCCCGGAGTGCCGCAGCCAAAGACACCCCTCGTAGAAATGTGTTAGGGAGCGGAGTGTGGAGAAGATAATTGGGCACGCACTTCTGATACCATTCAAGTGTCTCGATTGCCCATGGATCCGTTGGGTCCTCAAAAAGGCAGACGACCTTGCTGAACAGGCATTCATAGCTGTACTTGGCGTCCTTCTCCGTCCATGCAGCAGTCGCAAGCATTGTACGTGCCTAATAGTATGACAGCATCGGCGAGTATCCAGTAAACAGACCAATGCACTCACCTGGCAGCATACATAGCCCAGCATCTCGCCGTCCATGGTATATTTGCCATGCGCGCGTGCCGCACATACTTTCGGGATCGTCGAGGCGCCGTTCATAGCGGAGGTCGGTGCTGTCCATATATGCCGCGCCACCTGTACCACCTCGCGTAGTCAGTGATAGATGAGGTGGATGGTAGTCCAACAACTCACGCGCAACAAGAACTGGCTGCGTAGTAGTCCGACCTCCGGATCATTGGGATTGTAAGTGTCGTCGGCGTAGAAGCACGAAGGGAAGCCGCTGGCCGTCAGCGCCGGCTTTCCATCTACGAGTTTGCATCCGTTAAGAAGTGCTTGAAGTGTGCTAGAGTGGAAAGAAGACGAAAATAGGTCAATATATGCGCATATACTCGGTCTGGACGTACGCAGTGGCCTTTGTCGTAAGCGGGCCCTCAGACGCGTCGTCGTCGCTCTCCACGGCCTCGCGTTCGTGGATCTGCAGTCGCAGGGGCCAGGGGATGATGGCATCGCGCAACATTGGATGGTTAACGCCTCTGTCCGACTTCGATTCCGACGCCTTGACAGCCGGGGATAGAGGCATCGACGGGTTGGAAGGGAGATACTCGAGCTTGTGCTTGAGCGTGCTCGTATCCTGTTGACGCGCGTCTTTGGACGCTTTGCGAAACTGAGGTAGAGACAGTCAAAGAAGAAAGGAAAGGGTCAAAGCATGCAAATATGAGCGTACCTTCTGCACGACCCCTGCCCAATGGGTATTGGCCTTGTAGATCTCGTGGAGAGCCTCTAGAGATTCGGGTGAAATGGCCAGCATCTTGTCGAACGCGTTCTTGTAACGTTTCTGCTCTTCGAGTTCGCTAAGGGTGTGATGTGAGCTGCGAAGGAAAGGACAGAGACAAACGCACGTGGCAGGCACAACAACGGTGTTGCTGGGCACTGTGGAGACCGGTGTAGCCCACATGGACTGCGAGCCAACGTGCATGACAAGCCCAATATCATGAAAAGGGTGGACACCGCGATGAAAGTACTTGGCCATCGACAGCAGCTTGTCAAGAGGACTTTTCGTATCCCTGGAGGAGATGTAAGTTATTACACTTGACACTGTCTGGGCCTCACATGGTGTCCCTCTTGGCTCTCTTTCCATTTGGCACTACAGGGACAGGGTCGCCTAGAGCCGCGACAATGGCGTCGTATTTGCGTTTCGAGGCGCTGGTAGATGGAGCCTCTGCGTCGCCAGAAAGGGGAGCGGAGGAGGAGGTAGAGGTTGCGGAAGGCGGCGCAGCGCTTCCAGACGTAATGGTCACGGACAAGAGGCGCGTCCTGGGCGGTGTGAGGCTGGTGCTTGTGCTACGCCCTGCACACCGCCTCACGGCCCCTTCAACCGAGCCCTGGACGAGAACGTACGAGGCGCCCGTCCATCCAAATCGGGAATCAAAGTTACCAAATCCGGACTCTCATCAAACGCACGCAGCCTACGGTCCCCATCCAACCTCTCACATCGTTCGTACCACCCGCCCGGCTAGTCTCGACACTCGATGGATGCTCCCATTGCCCGAACTCTGCCTTTGCACGACTCGCACCTCACGTACGAACACGGCACCACGCGCTACGGCCCACGAGAATGGTACGGACCAACCAATAGCGGGCATCCTGGGCTTCGTATCCTCTTCCCACACCCGAGAAGTCACCAACACTCGAACGCAAGCCTCGTCCAATCCAGTTTCCATCCTCCCAAACCGCTCGAAACCTACTCAGATGCGTCCGGACGCGTCTTCTGACCAATAACTGACCTTTTATGGCCCAGGAATCCGCTCTGCTATGGAATGGGTCCTGCATCCGTACCAATTCGCGTCGCACGCTCCGTCCGTTCGTGGAAATGAACCCCAAAATTCGAACGTAAGCCTCGTCCGTCGCCCCAAATACTGAACGCACGCCGTGTACGTTCCTGCGCAAGCACCCTCAAACGTGAAAGGGATGGAACCGAACGAGTGGGCATCAAGGGACAGTCGAGAGGCGAAAAGGTATAAAAGGATAGCGGAAAAAGGCGTTGTAGTCAGTCAATTTTCGGAGCTTAATTCTCCCCCACCACCTGTACCCCCACCTGTGCAACTAAAGCCTCGCTCACACCGAGTTGACCACATCCTCACTTGCCTCTAGCAGGGCATTTCACTCTCACACCTCCTTTCGCAAGGTCCCAACTCATCGGACCCCAAGTCATATCATTGGGCTTCCCCGTAATAGGATCACCAACCTCGCAAGCTTCACGCTTTGTAGAAGTCGGCCTGGGCAAAGCCATATTGGTTTAAATCGCCGTCTGCCACCCAGCGTCACGACCGGACGTCCCATACGTTCGACTGACCAGCACCAGCCGGCGTCGCTGTCACTTGCTTTATAACCGTAAAACATTGTATTAAGCCTTCCACCTTCGTTGGGAACATCGGGGAAACACGAGGGAAGGATTGCAGCATAGGCATCGGATTTTACAGGAAACAACGCGTCGTTCGCTCGAGCTTGTGACCTAGGACAGGTAACTATTACCCCCACACCCATTTACAGCTAACAGCAGGTACCCCCAACACGAAACCACGGAACGGACACCTCGTGCGATCCCGTGCAACACCCTCATTCGGACAATGCACACGTCCCAATCCTATATCCCCACTATCCTCCAACGTTAATTAACCCCTAGAGGCCGAACGGGCTGTCTATTTGATAAAACATATTCTCATAGCGGCACCGCGGTCCTTATCACAGCGGCCTTGGCTTTTAAAGTCCGCTTTGCGGTCACGTGCACTTCTTTCTGCGCATAAACATAAATTCAAAACGCGCAAGACAGTGTTCTAAAAAGCACAGAAAAATAGTAAAATATATGCTACAGGTCGTCATATCCAGCGTAGTCCAAGACTTCCTCCTCTGTCATCGCCGCCGCCTCTTTTTCCTCATCATTAGCTTCCTCCTCTGAATCGGATGGCTCACCCTCTGGGTCAGCATCAGGATCGCGTACAACCTCTTCGTCCGAGCCGGGATTGTCATCTTCAGTCGTTTCGATAGGTTCCTCTGGAGGATCTACATCCATATCGTCATCGGACTCCGAGTCTGACTCTGAATCAGACTTAGAATCAGATGTGCTCGCATGGAGTGGCTGGGCAGACATCGATTTTCGGGCAGTCCGATGTCCAATGGCATCTTCGGAGTAGCGCATGTGCATATCCCGATCGGCAAATCTAGGGAAAATTAGCAGGTATACGACTCGGATTACGACGTGAAGACCACGAAGACTTACGAAGTAACATAATAATAGGCGTAGTCTTTGTGATCTTCGCCATCAAACAAACGCGCAACAGAGGGCACAAGAAGGCGGGATGTGCATCCATAGTGGAATGCGGGACTCAAATGCACTGCACGAATGACTTCTGCCGGATCAAGAAAGCCAAAGGCACCACTATCTGGTTCCGAGGCATCCAAAAACCCGAGATGATGGGGGCGCTTGAACCTCCACCCCCGGGGTGTTCAATGTCACGGCCGAACCAGCGAACCCACAGGAGCTCCATGCGATGAATTTTGCTGGAGTTTTTGGAGCGAGGGCCTACATGTCGTACCTCGGCATGGAATATGCTGATGATACGCCCGTACCAAAATGGATGGGCGGATTCCTCATCTTCCTCTTCATGTGCGAGCACCATGAAGTCCGGGTGAGTCCTCGGATTTAGGGTGTCTTCATCACGGCGGACGTCATATGTTGTATAGTTTACACGGAGGACTTTGTGCGTGTAGAGGCGTTCGCTGACAATATTGACATCTGCAAGATCTTGCAGAGAATATTCTGTTTCGTCGCCATCATACGCAACGCCCAGTAGGCGCCCGAGTAAGTGCGACTTTAACTTGGGTAAAAAGTCCTGCGGTCTGGTCAGAACAATGGCCACAAGTTGAATGACAGCGACTTGCCTCTGTGGTGGGGTCATTGGGGAAGTCTTCCGACAGTTCGTACGTTTTGATAAAGGTACGTTTCGATTCAGAAATGTGGTGGTGTTTGCGAGGCGGGGTACGCGGTAGCTGGTCGTTTTCAGGGACCAGCTTCTTGTGAGTACGGGATGTCGTTGTAGACTGCGGATTTTCTGCCGGCTGCTGAGCAGATTTTTCAGACACGTTGGACTTTTCGGTGGCTGCATCATCGAGTCGCTTCTTAATCGCAAGGGCAAGTCGTCGACGGCGTTCTGAAGCAGCAATTTGACGTTCAAAATTGCGCTTGTTGGTCTTGGCATAGAGCTTTTTGGCCAGACGATGCGACAGCTCGCCCTAGAGGGAAGTTAGAATTAGAATTAAATGTAGACCCGAATGAAGCTCACAATCTGGGTAGAAAACGAATCCATGGTTCCCATTTCGACGATAGCGTCCGGGTAGTCGCCCATGGAATGCCATTTGTAGGTGGCTAGGTTCCATAGTTTACGTTCTTTGGTTAACTTGGTATTAGTCGTTGCCGTTGTCGGGTCAGATCCTGATTTAGAATTCTTCTTTGCCGCCCGACGTGCACGCCGATTATACTCGGCAGGAAGTTCGTATGTGCGATAAGTTTCACATGTTGTGCGGAGAAAATGACGAGCCTGAGATCCCAGCTCAGTCGTAACAACCCGGAAAGAAACTATGGTGGAGTCGCTGTGCATGCGGAGTTTGGCATATGCATGCCATGTTGCGAAGATATAGATAAGTACGAGGATAATTGTGTTGTGCGGTTCGGGGAGGAGCCCCTCGAAGACAGCATAGGCGCACTGGGAACACATTTACAAGATTAACAAAATATACGAGGACTGAGCATACCTGGAGGATGTCCTCAAAATCCCGAGCTGCCATCTTCTTCATGTCAGAGACGTTCGCGTGAAATCAGCGGATTGTACTCCGTCCAAACGTCGGCATTTTGCGGAATCTGCACTCCATGATCAGTTGAGGAAACAACGAAAGGGTAAACACCTACCGTGCATCCAGCTCAGCCACAAGATTCGGATCCTCCGCTTCCACAATGCGTATCAGATGTATGAATAACGATTTCCACCCACCGAGCTCGACTTCGTGTAGGAGATCAGGAACGAACATGGTATAAAAATTGAAACCATATTCGGCCAGCTTTGAAAATGCATTCCACAAGCAATGGTAAGTACAGCATTGATGAAATGGAGAATGCACGGACCCGAGTGGGAACCCAAGAGTATTGCTTCAATTTACGACCTACTGCCGCACCCGCAACAAGAAGGCCCCGCCCAAATATCCAGCTGCGAACGAGCTTGATCACACCTCAGTATATTGATGTATCCTCCCGAATTTTTTTCCGCCGCTTCATGTCGGCCTTGGTGCCCATGTCCGGGATCTTGTCCTTCTCAATGAAGCAGCGTGGGCATGGGCAACCGCCAAAGTACTTGATGGTGGCGAGCAGAACCCTGGAAGCATTTAGATGTGAACGAAAAGGAGCAGAAAAAGGATTACTTCTCAGGGTAATCGGCGCCGTAAGTAAAGAAACGAGGGAAAACAAGCCGCTCGATGCCATCATAGCACTTCACCACAATCCCGTGAACGTATGCATGGATGAATTCCGGGATAGAAGAAGATCCCAGATACCATGCATAAGCTCTCGTTTGAGGTGAGCCATCATGTCGGCCGAGGGCATAGATCCAAATGTCGCGCGATACCAGTCCTTGATTGAATCAGGGAGCTAAAGGCATGAGAATCGAAAAGAGTCGAAGAAGATCAGAGACATACCGAGGGGAAATAAGCCTGATGATAGCCTGAGTTTGAAGTAGGTTTTGCGCGGGTGTAGTTGGACAGATTACCAAAATATGTGTACAGTGGCCAAAGGGAAGCATTGCCGAAATTAGCGAGGTGTGTCGAGTCGGACCAAAACATGTAGGCTGCGATGATTGTCTCCAAATTCGGTGTTGCAGTTTTGGTGAGGTCGCGGTGTGCCCTGAGCATCGGGCGGGAGGTGTAGATTTCGCCGTACAAGACTTCATGGCCATCCGGAAGTGGTGGTAGACCGTTCTCATCGAGAGGGCCGTCAAGAGGTTCTAGACCGACATCGGGGTCCTCGGGATTGTGGTTCCGGTCCCAGCGATACTGGAACGGCGTCGTGTGGAACTCTTCGAATGCCGGGCTCTGGAAGGCCTCAATCATGACGTCGAGAAGCGGCCAATACATGAGACCGGGGACTTCAAACTCCGCCGCTTCCGTCTCGGGTACACATACTTTGGGCGCTGGAACCTTGATTTTTATGGATGCTGTTTTCCATTTATTAGGGGGCGAGTCGGTGTCAGGATCCAGACCCGTCGCATCGTCCAGCCTCTTGTTCTCCCGAGCAGCACTGAAATTGTTGAGGTGCTCACGGTCAAAGTCATCACTCATCAAAACGTCCTCGACAAGAGAGTCAAGTTCGGCGATAGATTTGAGATTGGACCCGACATGGAACCATACCATCAGTCGCGCGACTGTGGAATTGAGGAAAGGGAACCACGGAGGGGTCAAAGGCGAATACGACGGAATTTTCGGTGCCACGAGCAGCTCAGACGACTTGCACAGATCGTCGAGACTAACAATCTTGTCGGGATCACGGGTTGGCGTGTTCGGAAACACCTTGTAAAGACCGAAGATATTGGGTTTGGTTTTTACCCATTTCGGAGGCAATTCATCGGTGGTGGGCTCTGGAGGTGGTGTGGTGTTCATAGCTGGGACCTGAGGCAACTCCACAGCTGTGGGTAAGGCGGGGGGTTCGTCCCGATACCGTTTTGGCAGCACTCGACGGCGGTGGGGTCGACCCCCGGGACCTGGAGGGAGTGGACTGGGGGGAGATATCACCGGGGACGGTGGGCGCTCATCAATTTCCTGCGGAATGACGGTCAGTACATCGCATTGGTTTTTTTTTTCAAGTATGTACCATTTCCGGATTTGAAACCGCTTCGTCTATTGCAAGTGCGGCGGCCGCAGCAGCCTCAGCAGCGGCAGATTCCACTGCGATCGCATTCTGCACTCCCTGAGCGTGCTGAGCTTTGAGCGCGTCACATTTGTTGTAGTGGTTGGTCAATCCGCGTCCCTTTTGCAAACCAAGCTGGCCGCAAAAATTGCATTTGGCCATTACAAGCACAATAAATAAATAGCCAAAGACTCCGAGGTGCATGTACACGAAGGGCTAGCAAGGAGTCACCAGGAGAGAGAGCGGTCGCGGCGCTGCGTCGATGAATTGGGAGGATTATATAGGCACTTAGGAGGGCGAGCCAAGGCTTGGGCGAGGATGGGAAGTCCCTTTGAAGATGCGCGTCAGGCTGTTAAAGGCTTGGCAAGTGGTGGCCGGGGCTGGGAGCGCCTGTTAAGGGCCTTGCGCGACGCGTCCAAGCCTAGTAGACGGCATTCGCCAGGGTCACGAGGCCCTTTGATGTGATCGACATTTTTGGTGATGCGGTGCTCGAGCCTTTGTTCTTGCTTTTGCAGCTCTCGCTCGTGGTTGACACCCGCGTGGGATTCCCGCTTAGTCGGACGTACGATGCTATAGCCCTTTCTTGCGTGTGCATGCAGCTTTCTTTTCACTTTATTCTTTCGCCAACTCAGTGTGTGCATTGGGCGTCGTGGGAGTGTGCGAGCTCGGTGGGTGGCGCAATGTCGCTACCCAACTTCCTTTTTACAAGCAAGAGAGGCGCCTTTTTTCTGACTCTCTTGATTCTCTCTCTCCCTTCCTCATCACCCGCTGACCAACCCGCCCCACCCCTTAGGTCCTCATCTTCACCGTGGACAACGTGCTTGCTGTCCGATCTCAACAAGCCACGATTCGGAAAGCTCGGCCACGAAGAGCGCACGCACCCATGCACTCTACCATTTCTTAGCGGGGGGTACCTACACAATCGGCTCCAACTCGATGACCGCCTCGCTGGCATCCTCCAGCACACCGCCTCCCTCGGGCCCGTTGTCCAATGATACCACCAGCATGTCCGACCTCTGCACCGCTTTGCACACCCTGTTTGAAGACATACTCTTGCCGTCATCACACCCACCGACAATAACACCGTCGCCGTCGCCGCCAACGTCGCCCCGTTCGCGACACAGGCCCTCCAGACCACCGCGTGCCTCCTCGGTATCTCCCCCGAGGACCTCCAGACGGCGCTGACGACCCGCGAGGCGTACGCACCGACGCGCCATCCTCGTCTCCTCTTGTTGGAGTCCGCCGACTGCCTCGAGCCCCGCCCTACACCCCTGCTCGATGTGCGTCTCGGTCTCGCACGCAATCTTTGCGGATGCAGGCGACGTCGAGGCGTGCATTGAGCTCTGCCGGGGCATCCCCTCTTCGAGCGTGCAGTCATCCCATTGAAGATGGCCAAGGAGGGCGCGCAATCTTCTCTGTGCTCGGCCGTGCCTCGCTCGTGCTGAAGGCGGGCAAGAACGAGCGACCACAACGAGGAGCTCCTCATGAAGCTAGCACACGCGTCCTTCGGGGCCACACCGCTACCCCAACCTCGCGGCCCGCCCGCGCGCATATGGGGGTGAACCACTACGCCGGGCCCTGTGCGCGCGTTCGTGAGCCAGGGCGCGGACCTGCTCGACGCGGTGCTCCGAAACGAATTGTACAGCACCGTTTGTGGGATAAACTGTGTGGGTGTCCGAGCTTGGCAGTGGCGACACACGCACGCGATGCGAGTATAGTGGGGTAGGCCTTTGTATCCACCAGCTGCACCCACATCTCTGTGTCGACCTGCTCAACAACCAACCTCACAGGATCTACGAAAATTCTACTCTGAAACCCACACCTCGCCCTGTACATTCGCGACATGACCGTCTTCTGGTTCCACGACGCGACTCTGCAGTCCTGGATGGAGCCAGCCTGGAGCCCCTCCGTGCCGTTCTCTCTGTGCTCTCCTATTAGTATCTCGAGCGCGGCTGTGTGTGATCTTTTTCAGCATGCTGGACCGCCGGTACATCCTCACCCTATCCAACATGCCCGCCCGCCGCCCTCCTTCTAGTTAACGGCGCCCTCTCCGAGCACATCCCTTTTTCCACTGCAGCTGCCAGCAAGATCTTTGACTACACACTCACCCCGGCTCGACGTACTTTGCCGCCGTCATCACCAGCAGCGCGAACAGCGGTACAAAGCTCGCCAAGATCCTTGGCGCCGTCCTAGCACGCACGAGCGTCTGAATGCTCAGGTCCACCAGGCGTTTTTTTACAGCATCCATTGGTACCACCTTACATCTGTTTTCCGGTAGCACTACGGTACATTTACCTGCCAATAAACCTTCTGTCTGGTTCCCCGTTGTCCCTTCCGCATTGAAAACAACAAGAGTTTTGATTGTGTCTTACTCGTCTTTTTTTCGTGCGTACAAGTTTTTTTTTTTCTCTTCGCGCTCAAAATTAGGATAATACCTTGACAACATTAGAGCTAAATCTACTCGTCCATGGTACTCTCGTCCCGAGACTTCAGCGATGGTCAAAAGTCTCTCTAAAAAAATCGAGGCAAAGAGCTTTGATATGGTATTTTACAGTACCCTCGACTGAAACGAATATAGACAATACAGCTATTTACCAGAGGAGCAATATGTGCGTGGGTGAGGTCCGGCCACAACTATTGTCAAAATCTTGTCTTTGTCTGGCAGAATTTCATAATTCTACCTACCTACCTACCATGGTTATCGGTCCATTCAAAATCAAGGTCGCAAGTATAGAAGCAAATTCAGGTAGAGGGTCAATCGTGGCCACAACCTTCAAATACTATAAATTCCGGTTGTCATTGACAATTCAGAGGGCACGTCGTGACCCCGCGAAATTCCGAGCAATCGGAGCAGATGAACGACAGGCCGCAAAAGAAAAGCAAATGGGATGTATATCGGAGGCATATAAAGTTTCTAATATGATAAAAAAAAGTGAGCACAAATCAAACAAGAAAAAACGATAAACGCACCTTCAGACAGCAATATTAATGATGTTATTCAGAGTCGGAGTTGTCCTCGAGGTCTGAGCAATCAGAATCACTCGGATCGTCTTCGCCATCGAAGGAAAACTGACGAATCGAGGGAAATGCCTTGCAGTATGAGTCCTGCGGCAGCGAGCGCTCGCCAGTGATGTGCACTTCCTCTAACTTGCAGCCGGATTTTGATATGAATCCTGTGAGCGACTGGATGGGATCGGGTTCAATGAAATCCTCCGGGATTTTGAGACTTCGGAGAGCAGGGACGATGAATTTTTCGAGGAAGTCTGTCACCGCGTATTGGTCAATGCTCAATGATTCCAAGTAAGGAAGCGTAATATCAAGCCCAGGTTCATCATTGTCACTGTCAAAGGAGACCTCCAGTTTGCAATGAACCAGGTTCGTTGTCTTCTGCAATATCGGGACACATTCGCACGGGTAAACGTTGAACAAAGTTAGGGATGTCAATTGCGCCCACGGCAAGATGATGCTTGAAGCAGCATCGGGACTAAGAATGACGGTTCGTAACAGAGGCGCGTCACGAAATGCAAAGACCTCGGGCGCATCAGTAAAGGAATGGTAAAGGGACAGATTCAGGTGTTGCAGGAGAGGCATCGGGCCATCAATGATAGGAAGACAGGCTAGAGACGTGTCCTCAAGTTCTAGGTGCTCCCAGCGTGCACGGTGAGGGACCACCACTGCAAGAAATTCATCTATGCCCATCCCACCGCCAATTTGGAGAGAAAGCAGGCAGAATCGAGATCTTTTCAGCCAGAGATCGAATAAATGGGCTTTTTGTTTCAAGGGAATGCCATCGTTGTATGATGATGTAATGGCGCTCCAGAGCGTGGGAGTGCCCAACGCTATTTCTCGCCATCTGCAACAAATGTGCGTCAGCAGAGTTGGCGAGAGAAAGCCGGTAAGTAGTGGAAGGAGAGGATAGCCTGGCAGGAAATGGATGAAGATTTCGGATACGATTACGCTGGGAAATGTTAGGACGGGGTACTTGTAGGAATCGAGCCGCTCCTGCGCTAGATTTTTTTCTTCTCGCAATGCGGAAAGGGAATGCTCGAGATGGGAGATTTGGGCCTCAAGATCTGCAACACGAGCACGATCTGCTTCAAGGTCGGCGAGCATCTGTGGCTGGTACTGGTAGGAGCTTCAGCGGTGTACGACCGCAACCTCAAATTTCGATCGACTCACTTAGAATCTGGTTTCCTGTGTTGAGTAGCCAAGCAAGAAATTTGCGGGGAGTCCTTGTGAGGTCTGTAATATTGGTGTTCCAGTTAAGGACCGTTTATCTTGATGATTCAGGTTGTGCACTGCCACTGATGCGCACGCTCAAAATATTTTTTTTCCGTGCCAGAAAATTCTATGCAAGGCTTCGACAACTTTTTAGTTTGGCATTCTTAAACCGGACCGACTGTGGAAATATTGTACTTTTTTTTTCAAAAAAAAACTGAGTGGATTTCGAAATCAGTGGTAACTACAGTAATTGAATTTTGGCGCCAGCACTCCGAACACTATAAACAAGGAAGGGCAGGGATTAGGCAGATAATTATAGCAAAATGCGGCTGCGAAAAAAAAAGGAAATTCAGAGGCACACTTCGTGCCATACAATGTGGTCGCTGTGATAGAAGTGAATGGGATAAACAAAAGGAACGGCTAACACACCTTTTATCAGAGTCGGAGTTTCCCTCGCCATTTGAGGCATCAGAAACACTTTCACTCGGATCTTCGAAAGAAAACTTGCGAATCAAGGGAAATGCCTTGCGGTAGGACTGCCAGTGATGTGGACTTCCTCTGGGTTGCAGTCGGATTTTGAGATGAATCCGGTGAGCGAGTCGATGGGGCTGGGTCCAAGGAATTCCTCTGAGATTTTGAGACGGCGGAGAGCAGGGACAATGAACGTTTTAAGGAAGTCTTTCACTGGACCGCCATCGAGGGCCAACAATTCCACACCCCAGGCACCTACGTTTGGGTTGCCGTAAGGGCCTGTCAGGTAGGTTAAGTGGCATAGCAGAACCTACCTAAGAGGGGTACGTCTCCGTGAAGGTTCGTGCTTCTTTTAGTCAACATTCCAAATTGGGCCGAAATCCCGTGACTTCCATTGATCTCTTCCTTCCTCCACTGAAATGGTCCTCGGCTACAAACGCTCCGTACGCGCTAACCAGCCAGTTTCACATGGCGGGCCTGGCATACATTTCCAAAGTCCACTCAAACAACATCAGTAAAACAACAGGTTTGTCTTTGGCATCTTGCGTCTTTGAAACCGGTCTTTGAGCGTCTTTGTCTTTGGCCGAGGTCTTAGGTCTTTCGCAGTGAGTCTTTGACACGTCTTTGTCTTGGTCACCAACATCTTAGTCTTTGGTGGGCATCTTTGGTTTTGAGTACTGCACAAGTTTCCTGATTTTTTTGTACACACATTTGGCCTTTTTTCATCTTTGGATGTTCGCCATTGTGTTCTTGAATAAAGTTTCGAGGTGGTTTATTGATGTGTGCATGGTGCAGGGATTCGGGAATTTAATGTGATTTATCAAAATAAAGGTGGCAGTAACCTTCTGATAACTTGAAGACAAATACATAACATATCTCGCACCCCAGCTCGCAGAACTACTAGTAGCAGTCCGAAGAGGGGAAAACGGGTTGGTGTCGGGGAGCGCAAGGAGAGCAAGATCTTTGAAAACACCCAAGTCATTGAAACTCCGCTTCGGATCAATCCCGTTGTCACGCAACCGCATGACAGATGGGATCAAATGGTTCGTTGCTCTTTGCCTCTTGCCTCTTGCCCTCATCCTCCCTCTTCCCTCGCCTTTCATAGTCCTGCGTTCCACCGCCTTCTGAGCTCAAGACTTCTAGTCCAAGACATTGACCTCCCTCAAGTTCAAATCCCTGGTCCCATATCCCCCGCTTCCCACGCAAAACGCGAAGACTCGCAAGAGGCGCCCCACTTCTCAATGCCCTCCAGTCCCATCAAATGCTCACGGTACCTTCAATCCTCGCTCAATCATGTCGCCGACCCTTGACTTTATCCAAGCCCAATGTGCGAGCAATCATCAAAGCCAGACCTGTTCAAGTCCCATCTCGGCCCATCAAGCCCGATCAACCTCTCTGCTCTGCTCACCGCCGATCAACGTACTGTACAGCAGCATATCATGTCTATTTATCATTGGTTGATAGGTCCCACCCAAAACTTGTGCGTTGACTATCATCATATCTACGATATATCAGACTGATTCAACCCCTTGCAGAATTTCTTGGTTTTGTTTGTATTGGTGGAGCATCGTTGCGGGGATTTCCTTCACACGGAATTCAGCTGCATTGGTTAAATTCTACGTCTGTTTATATGTACGATATCCCAATATATGATTTTTTTCCGTGTCTTTTTGCATCTTTATGAGTGTCTTGATACACATGTGGCAGCATCTTGGCCAAAGTTATGTCGCGTCTTTGAGGTCTTGTCCAAGACAAAAGTCTTACCCAAGACGAAGGAACCTGCTTAGCAAAAGACATTGTGTCTTTGGAAAAACCCGTCTTTGGCGTCTTTGAGGTCTTGGGAAAGACGTCAAAGACGCCAAAGACAAACCTGTAGTTTTACTGATGGAGGTGACAGACGGAAGAAACAGGTTGTCCGTGGGGTAGGTCGTGCACAGAGAACTCTCACCGCACGCCTGCAGTTTGAGGCTCTCTTGCGTCGCGAGATGGTCTCCAATGCTCGGAACGCGGCCCCTACTGTACCTGGTGATGAGGCTACTGGCTCAGACGCGAATATGGCTGATTGGATTGACGTGGAGGAGCCTCTGTTTGGGCCTCTGCCACCTTCGCCACCTTCGCCACCTTTGTCAGCTCGGGAACCCACTGGAAGTGCTGCCCAGCAGCTTAACGACGCGTGGAATTGACTTTTGCCTCAATTGGAAACCCCCTGGCTCCGGTTCTATGAACGCACGCACGGTCAACTGCGCGATATTATTCCTGCCGTTATACAGCATGAATGTATTGCGTCCTGCGAGGCCTCCAGGGTTTCAGAGGTTAAATGTCTTTATCCAACTCGTATGTAACCCTATGCCAATATCTCGAATGTACTGACTGGTCTTTAGATATCCAGCATGTTACTGTCAGCACCTGCGGCTGCAAGCCAGTCGCAGTTCTTCTGGAACATGGTGTCTTTCCTGCTTCACCTACCAAAACGAAGACCGGTCTTGCTATTGACCTTCTCGACTTGTATCGCACTCTCTTTGAGCGGTCCTGCGACGCGATCACAGCGCTGCAGCTGCACTTCATACGCTGTACGAGTGGCGGGGTTTCAGGGTTCTATCAGGGCAGGTATGTGTTCAAGCTACTCATATTTACATTCTTATCCATCTTGTATCTACAGAAGGCATCTGAGGATGAACATGTGTCTGATCCCTACCGCCGCTTGCTCATCCAGGCTGTTCAGTGGGCAACCAACCTTAGGGATCGTGTAGAGAGGAAGGTAGCTGCTGTACTCACATGGGCAGAGTCATCGCTGTCCCAAGCACCAGAAGCAACGACAGAGGCTGTGGAGCCGACCTCCACGATGACATCCGTGGATCCCGTGATGACTGTGGAACCGACCTCCATGACCTCCGCAACGGCCTTCGTGGATCCCGTGGCAACCTTCGTCGCCTCTGCTGCCACTGAAGATGCGGGGTCCGGGGCTCCCCCTGATTGTGATATGCCCCCTCCTGATGCTCCAAGACCTTCACCGACCAGTGGACCTTCGCCGCAGCTGAAACCTGGGCGCACCAACCGAATCTTATGCGAGCGGTGTCCCGCGTGCTTCAACCTAGAAGAATGGGGACAGCCTTTGGTAAATGAGTATGCCACATTTTAATTTTTCCAAGCCTTGACTTATTGCTGCCTAAGAGGGGGGGATGTGCAATTTGGTGCAGATGGGTGTTTCAGCTACCACCACTTGCGGAAGGCAGGGGATGGTCCCATTTCGTATGACCCCTCACTTTTCATCCCCAAGCACAAGGTGGATGTAGTTGGCAAGAGGCTCGATGCGGTGAGAGATCATCTTGCTGCCAAGGCCAAGCCCTCTATGCCACAAGAGGTGATTGACACCTGCCAAGAGTCGTGGGATGCAGCGAACGAGAAAAAGTGGAAGGTAGACCCCAAGCGCTACGATGCGAGTGGCATTTTCGTGATGACCTGCCGCCACAGGCAGGTCATTTTCCTCTGCAATGTAGACACTCCAGGCGAGCAACAGCGCTCCATTGTTGCGATGCTGGGGGAGGTTTTCACCCTTCTACCCCCGCATGCCACGGTTCTGCAAGCCTACGATGTGGGTTGTGTTACAGAACACAGTCTTAATCTGGTGCGTCTCTTACCTTCGCCACCTCCTTCACCTTCGTCTGACTCATTGCCGAAGCACCCAATATTCCCTCCTGCCATTCGTGATAAATGCCATGCACACATACGGGCATCATTGGGCTTGCCAGTTAGTGTATAGCCCGAGATTCCGTGCAGGGATAGGCCTTGCAGATCATGAAAGTGTTGAACGCTTCTGGTCACGTATACGCAAGCTCATACCTCTCACGAGAGGCCAGTGGGTATGTCCTTTGCCTTCTGCAGTCTCCCTTTATGCTGATATCTCCCAGAATTCTCGGCGAATATGGATGATAGACCAATATGCCAATTTTGTCAGTGCCGAAGGCCGCGAAGGCTCGGAAACTGGATACACCGGCAGCAGCGCAAGAATATGACACCAAAGCACCGTGCTGCCCTGAAGACCCTTCAGGAATGCCGAATCCCTGTGCAAGAGCTTCGTGCAGAATGGGCAGCACAGAAGGCAGCACAGACCTCTATCCGTGCCCGTAAGCCTCCTTCTCTTTATTCCTCTTTGAGTTCCTCAACGGCCTTTTTCAGATGCCCCTGCTCGTTTACGGCGTGAACTGGGTAAGGTTCTCTTACTCCAAAACCAGATCGATGCTGTAGAGAAGGCCATCACCGATACCAAGAAGACTCTCCACAGTTCTACCTCCCCGCGGTCGTTGGCTGTACTTTGCAGTCTTGAGCAAACCCACGAGAACTCAGCAAGAAGGCAGAAGAGTTGTACACATCTCTCAATATCCAGAAGGATTTCCCAGAGCTACGAGACCTTCCCCTCGAGTTTGCGCAGACTCTTCTTATGATGCGGGATTTGAAGATCAACATTCGCAAACGTGCCATCGGCTCGTTTTTCGAATGGGAATCACTTGATCGTGCAGTTTCGGGAAGAAGAGAGGCTCTAGGTTAGTGAATGAACAATTTCCAGAGCTTAGCTAACCTTATTCGCACAGGGACCAAGCTTCACCAGTCGACCCGCAAGGCCATATCTAGGCGCCAGCCGTCGCTCCTAAAGGCTATCAAGAAGTTCAATACTGGTTGCGAAACCCTGGAACGACTCCGCCCTCCTCAATGCAATATCCCCATCCCCTCTCCCCTCTCCGTCCAACTCAATGGCGTCCGGAATAATCCAAGCCTTCACGAGGATGTTTGGATTACCCCGTCAACTGGGCCTATTCCAGTGGCTCAATGATGAGGATGTCCAGGATGGCATTCGGAGCTTACATGCTGCTGATAGGTGTGCGGAGGAGGCTGTGCGGTTGAACATGGAACGGAATAACCTCCGCCGATGGCTTCTGGAGGAGCGGGAGGTAGTAAGAAGGGCAATAGAAATGGAGCGAGGTGTGTTCTCTGCTTGATATTTTTGCCTGCTAACCTTTTGCTAGATTCATCACTCACCTTTCTACTCCGATTGCGTAAAGATACTCTCACAGATCTGGAGCGCTCGTGGGCCCCTTGCCTATGGCTCCAGGATGTTGATTCCTGTTTTGTGACTGAGTCAGCGAGTTCTGCGACGACCTTCACCACCTCCGCGACGACCTTTGCCACCTCCATGACGACCTTCACCACCTCTACGACGACCTTTGCCACCTCTGTGGCGACCTTTGCACCATCCACTGCCACCTCGGCCCCCATCCCAACCTCGATTGCAGCCTCATCCTCCTCTGTTTCTCCAGTCATTCGGGGCCCCACTTGTTCTCCTCGCGTTGTTGATCTTTTGAGGAGGCAGAAGCAGAGGAGGCAGAGGAGATTGTTGATGTGGATGGCGATGGATACGAGCTTGATCCTGGTGCCATCTCAGATGAGGATCAAGCCAATCTCATCGAAGAGGTGCTTCATGACTCAGACGACGATGAGGATGAGACAGAAACCTCAGCTGTGGAGGCCTCCACTGATTGCCTCGACGTCCGATGGGACTATACAGTGAGTCCTGATGTATTATGATCTTCTCACAACTCACCACTGTGTTTTGTTAGCCCTCTGATGACATTGATGTCTCGTTCATTCCAGATCTGGCAACACGGAATGCCTCCCTGCAAGTCATCACGGGTGATTTTTCCCACTTTGTAGTTTGCCCCGGTTTGCGCCCTCTGGAGATCACGCCATGCGACTTGGCACCATTCTTTCGTCGTAATGGCCGGCTCACTGGCTTTGGCCTCAATGGTGTGGCAGCTTCCTTGCAAACCCTTTTCAGTGGCCCCTTCTCCCCAACGAAGATTTCTACAAACCAATGTGCGGTCTTCAGCACATATGATCTCCCGTGTGCACGGTACAAAGGTTCCGGCCCTGACCTGTGGTGCCTTGTATCACCCACCCAATACTGGGAGAAGCCACTGTGGCTGATTCCAATCCACAGGCCACAGGAAGAGCACTGGGTCCTCGTTGTGGTTGTTGTTCCAACACAGGAACTATTTTTCTTTGACAGTATGGCTTCCCGCAGAGGTTGGCGACAAGACCTTCGTGTGCGTCCTCTCTGCCTCCTTTTATCTGCTGCTTATTTGTACACAGGATGTCATGATTCTCATAAGCGATTGGTTGCGCTGTCGAGTCGCAATCAACACCCACTGCACGTATCCACAGAAGACCCAAGCGAAAGGTGGGTTGCACACCCACTCTTCACCGTGGTACGTCAGAGTTCTATACTCTTTCTACTTTTATACTCTAATCTAATCCCTCCCCTCCTTTTATTTTTATTAGGGCCATCCACGGCAGACCAATGGCATGACTGTGGCCTGTGGGTGCTTTGCATGATGGCCGCTGTTATGTGGGCCATCGAGACATCAATCTATCAGAGGCTGATATGCCTTGGGTGCGGGGTGTGCTTCAGGACCATGTAAAAACCCTCCCGTTTACATAGGCAGTTGTTTCGGTTTAGCATCCGTGACCTTCGCGACCTTCGTGATCTTCCCGACATGTTATATAAACTGTAATACTTTGCTAAATGCTATTCATATTTCTTGGTGCACATTCATCCAGTTTAATTGTTTGAGTTCAATTGTACAGATTTTCGCGACCTTCGTTGGCAACCTTCGCGACCTTCGTCAGTGACCTTCGTGCATTTTTGGAGTTCAATTGTACAGATTTTGTAAGTACGTCTATTCAAGAAATTTGAGATGGGAAAGGTGGCATATGGTGCGTGCAAGCCATTGGACATGGTGTTCAAGCATGGTGTGTTCTCGGGATTGGTGGTAGGGGTTATATTTTTGCTCACTCAGCATTCTTTCTGCCCGCTCCCACTGAATCCACATCCCACAAATCTCTGGATGCAGCCCACGCATCACAAACCTGCGGCCCTTCGTCTGCACGCCTTCCGAAGCTCAATATCCTGCACTTTTGTTCACGAAGTCGTACGCCATGGAGTACCTCGGCTAAGGATTTGGTGAAGGCCAGGTAGGCTGGGGAGTAAGGGTCCATGCTATCTGAATCCTCGACAAAGGGGGTTCTTCTTTCCACCGGCGAGTTCGCTTTCATCGAGTGCATCGGGGGATCGAAGTGCCTCCTGGAACAGTCGCGCACCATGGGGGAGGGCCTGTTCATAGAGCTCCAGCATCTTTGCGTGGGCGTGGGGAGCACAGGAAGGGAGGGTGCCCGGAGGTGCTGGTGGAACTTTGCGTCGTTGTGCAGGCCGGCGGAGGCTGCACGGGTAATTGACCACTATACCTGTATTGTCAATACGGCACGGAAAAGGATTAAAAACACTCACTGGGGGCTCTGGAAATACTTTAGACTACTTTGCCGACTTGCTGAAGCTTGCTGGGCAAGGAAAGGTGCTTGGCATGGCGGCCCATAATGATGTGGTAGTATGATGAAGACTAATGAGTACTGTGTGCCTTTCAGTCATTTCGTGCATTGGGTTTCCACCATCGCAGAAAAATCTGCTTTAAAATCAGAGCCTTGGGGCAATGCAGGAAATGAATTCCCGACTGAGTAGACAGATATGGCGGGAGATCGCACATAAAAAAAAAACCAGATGGTTGACGGTTATATGGCTCGCCATTGGCTGCTAGTATGAGGTATCCGAGGCCGGGCATCTCCCGCTTACGTGTACGAAGTCCAACGAAGGCGCGAAGGGTGGCAGCAACGGTGGTGGAGGCAGCAAAAGTGGCGGCGGAGGCCATGCACGGAACTTAGTCTGATGTATATGTCTCTTCTCTTGAAGTTTTGGAGGCTTCTGGGCACAGACAATGTATATTACGCGTACCCAAGGATGTCAAGGATGGAGAAGAATAAATCCCGAGCATAGTTTGAACAGTTCTGGGTTCTATTAGAGCTACCAAAGTTGCAGTATCAAAGGACACTGAAATTCTCAGATTTGTGCATTGCATGGAATCCTGGCTATAGGACGTATTGTAACTATATGGATGTCAAGAGGCATATCATGGGACAGCGGTGTGGGAAAACCAGCTCTAAACAAGTAGATTTCGACGCTGTAGACAGAATTAGCTCATAAGTTGTGTTGGCTGTATTTCCTTGGCTATGATCTTTTTCGGAGTTCTGGCTTCATAGAAGGCCTTAAAGATGAATGTAAACCAGGTTCCAACTATCCAAAAGGTGCATATAGCTGTGGATGGACCGCGCATTTACAGCCACATGTGGCTGTGCACAGGCTGTGCCTGTCAATCCTCCTTGCACCACCTCCATCCCTTTATCCCTCCACCACCATCCACCCTTTTCCTCCCTCCACCACTACCACAACTCTACCCCCCTTATTCTATGCATGCTACACGCTCTGTTTCTGGTTCTCTCCCACCAGCACCTTACATCCCTCCTAACTGCCATTTATATTTACAAAGTCCGAGGAAGGTGGCAGCGGTGACAGCGGCGGAGGTGGAGGAGGTGGACAGAGGCAAAGAAGATGTCACGTGATGTGACATTTGTGATGAAAGCTCAGGCACAGCCTCCATCTTTTTTCTTTCTCTCCCTTCTCCCTTCTTGTCACCTGGACATCTACCAAAGCTCTACCCTTTCTATCTCTGGTGAGGTCACTGGTACTGGCAGCCTATGATACTTTCTAACCACTTTCCAGGAATTTCTTCTTGCTTCTTGCTGCGCTGCGGCGCGTCTTCTGCACCTTCTTTCTGTAAAATCCGAGCCTGGGGTCTTCCTCCTACCCTTCCTCGGTCCCCTTTCAACGTGATCAAAGTACTTCCGGCATTATTTGGTTATTTCTAGCCACTGGGGTGACCTTTGGTGACCTGACATTTACGCGCTGTGAGGCTGGTGCTTGTGCTACGCCCTGCACACCGCCTCACGGCCCCTTCAACCGAGCCCTGGACGAGAACGTACAAGGCGCCCGTTCATCCAAATCGGGAATCAAAGTTACCAAATCCGGATTCTCATCAAACGCACGCAGCCTATGGTCCCCATCCAACCTCTCACACTGTTCGTACCACCCGTCCGGTTAGTCACGACGCTCGGTGGACGCTCCCATTACCCGAACTCCACCTTTGCACGACTCGCACCTCACATACGAACACGGCACCACGCGCTACGGCCCACGAGAATGGTACGGACCAACCAATAGCAGGCATCCTGGGCTTCGTATCCTCTTCCCACACCCGAGAAGTCACCAACACTCGAACGCAAGCCCCGTCCGATCCAGTTTCCATCCTTCCAAACCACTCAAAACCTACTCAGATGTGTCCGGACGCGTCTTCCGACCAATAACTGACCTTTTATGGCCCAGGAATCCGCTCTGCTATGGAATGGGTCCTGCGTCCGTACCAATTCGCGTCGCACGCTCCGTCCGTTCATGAAAATGAAACCCAAAATTCGAACGTAAGCCTTGCCCGTCGCCCCAAATACTGAACGCACACCATGTACGTTCCTGCGCAAGCACCCTCAAACGCGAAAGGGATGGAACCGAACGAGTGGGCATCAAGGGGACGGTCGAGAGGCGAAAAGGTATAAAAGGATAGCGGAAAAAGGCATTGTAGTCAGTCAATCTTTGGAGCTTAGTTCTCCCCCACCACTTGTACCCCCACCTGTGCAACTAAAGCCTCGCTCACACCGAGTTGACCACATCCTCACTTGCCTCTAGCAGGGCATTTCACTCTCACACCTCCATTCGCAAGGTCCCAACTCACCGGACCCCAAGTCATATCATCGGGCTTCCCTGTAATAGGATCACCAACTTTGCGAGCTTCACGCTTTGTAGAAGTCGGCCTGGGCGAAGCCATATTAGTTTAAATCGCCGTCTGCCACCCAGCGTCACAACCGGACGTCCCATACGTTTGACTGACCAGCACCAGCCGGCGTCGCTGTCACTTGCTTTATAACCGTAAAACGTTGTATTAAGCCTTCCACCTTCGTTGGGAACATCGGGGAAACACGAGGGAAGGATTGCAGCATAGGCATCGGATTTTACAGGAAACAACGCGTCGTTCGTTCGAGCTTGTGACCTAGGACAGGTAACTATCACCCCCACACCCATTTACAGCTAACAGCAGGTACCCCCAACACGAAACCACGGAACAGACGCCTCGTGTGATCCCGTGCAACACCCTCATTCGGACAACGCACACGTCCCAATCCTACATCCCCACTATCCTCCAACGTTAATTAACCCCTAGAGGCCGAACGGGCTGTCTATTTGATAAAACATATTCTCATAGCGGCACCGCGGTCCTTATCACAGCGTGCAGACCTTCGTTTCATGGAGGTCTCCGTTTGCGCCTCCATTTTGGCTTTTCTTCACCGTATTCAATTCCAGGTATGTGTTTAGGTCTTCTCTTGCTACTGTGGCGACCTTCTGACAATGCAGAAAGGTCTTGGTTTTTATTTCTGGATTATGGTGTCATACAACCACAATCCTCATTCCCTCTCGCCCGACGAGATGTCCACCCCCCTCTACACGCCCCAGAATCCAGCGTCGGCTCCAGCCACTTCTCGTATGGTGATCTGTCGTACATGAGTGCTGAATTTTCAACAACTTCCCAGACTTGCAGGCGCGCCCAGTGGACCCGGGTCCTACCCTCCAGATCCCTACACTTCCCATGCCCGCTGGTCACACATGCGGCTCACCTCACTGCAGAAGAGCAGATGGAGGTAGACGACGATCCCTTCGCCAACGACGACAGCAACGGCAGCGAGTGCTTTCAGTGGAGGAGGGGGAGCAGGAGGAGGAGGAGGAGTGGGAGGAGGAGGACGAGCGGGATGAGCTCGTCGACGATTCCCCCATCCAGCGCGCACGCACAAGCGCCCTTTGGATCCACGGGCGCAGATCCAGCCCATCTCCTACCCTCCCCTCCCTGCAGAGGAGCAAGTCGGAGGTGGCTACCCGCGCAGGGAAGCAACGCCGCCGAAAAATCCCCCAGTCACGCGGCTGCCACCCAGATCGTCCGTCCCCATCGCGGGATGAACCGCCGCAAGCGCGCAGTTGCTACAGCTGTCGAGGGGTGGGCAGTCAGTAGACGAGTCGGGACCTCTGCCACCTCGCCACCTCCGCCACCTCCGGACCTTCGCCCCTTCGACCTCTGGGGCTTCTGATCCTTCCGTCCTGCCTCCCCCGCCGTCTGACCTTCAGGGGCTTTGCCCGCTATCTGGACCTCCCGCCCGCCGTCTGGACCTCCGTGGGCTTGCCCGCCTTCTGGACCTTGGGGGGCTTCGTGCTTCCTTCCGCCTGTTCATCCCTGCCACCCGAGCCTCCTTCCACCCCTCCTCGTGCTCCTCCGCAACGTCCCCAGCCAAAGGCAGCACATAGAAGGGCCAGGATGGAGGCGGGGACAGCGTCGAGCACCGTGCTTGCGGTTTCCAGTACTAGTGGGGGGGTGGAGAAACCAGTGTCTCGCCGGGCGGCATCGGACGAGCCCAGCACACGGCCATTAGCCCAGGGCGCACAGACTCAACGCCGACGTCCAACTGTCGCGCCCCCTCTGCAGAGTATCTGCCTCCCACGCCGCGCTATCGGCCTCCACCTCCGCCTCCACACAGCGAGCTGTACCGGCCTTTGATGATGCGGCCCCACCGGCCGCCGTTAACCGCGTGCTCACTCCGGTGGTTGAGGACTTGGAGCCGGGGAGCTCCAATACCGTCCCCAGTGGTTGAGGACTTGAGCGGGGAGCTCCAAATACCGTCCCCTCCGCCCGCTGATTACGTTGATCCCCGGACATGGGAGGTCGGCCGTCGACAGAGCAGGCCGCCAGAATCGTCCAGTTTGTCCAGGTTGTGCGCAAACTCGCCCTGGCATTCGGGAAAGAAACGGAACTTAACTCCGACCGTTCATCAACGCCGTCTCGCGCTCACTGCCGAAAAGAGGGTCTCGGGGTGGTAATGGGTGGAACACATACGAGGCTTTTGCGCGAAGCGAGGAACATTGCGTGGAGGAATACCAGCGAATTCAACCCAGCTTCGATCCTCGCACCATGGAACTTCCCCCGATCTCCGCTGCTGACCTAAGCGCAATGTACAAACAGTTCCAGGAGGTTTATCCTGACGGCCAGGCGGAGGTGCTCTTGGAGAAGTACAGCGAGTGGACACAACTCGGGACGGACGAGACTATGGCGAGCCGCCAACGCCAGTTCGACAAGATCTGCAATAACCTTCGGGCCTCAGTGCGTGTCTTTTTTCTTTTTGCCTGAATTTATTCTAAAACTTCCACAGATCGATGCCGCCAACGAGAAGGACTTTGAGTGGTGATTTTCATATGTGGGGCATGTGTCCACGAGGACACTGAGCTCGGCAGGGTGATTGCCACCCCCGCGCTTGAGACTGCAGTGCGTGTTTCTTTCCCTCTTCCAACAATTCATTGATGCTCATGTTTTTCCTAGTTCGCGAAGTCCCTGAAGCACGGCGAGACTGGCCTGCCCCTCAGCAATAATAACCTTCTCGCTGTTACGAAGATTTGTGCTTAGTACGGAGGTTCTCTCTGTTTGCTGATAACCTAACTGATGTTTTTTAGTTCTGGGCAGGTGGAGAGGTCCCTGGGATCGGGGGTGACGCTACCAACCGCTCTCGCAGCTCTCCAATCGCTGGAGACGACGCTGATGCCCGCCGCCGCAGCTGCCGCAACAACCTCCACGACAGGTACGACGGCATCCGCGGCGGTCGCGAAGGTCTCCCCGTAGTACGGCTCCTGGCCCGCCAATGCCTCTGCACAAGCAGGGCCCTCCACCCACTCCCCACATCCCTCAAGCCCTCCGCCACTACCACCGTCGCCCGTATCATCGCCCCAGTTGCCAGACCTTCCACCCTCGCCGCCGCTGCCGAGCCCGAGCCCGTGCTGATAAAACACACAACGAAGGCGCTACACACCATGCGCCAACGTTTCTGCGCGATGAGCGAGAAGTGCATCGGGTTTGACCTCTTCCGCGACAAGGGGACGGGCAGTGGCAATTTCTTGTGGGTGCCGCTGGGATTAACTCTGGCGGCGAACAATCTTCGCGTCGTTGGGTACCCAATCAACGTGCGCCTCCCTGGCGAGACCTCCAGGGACAAGGGCAGTGGAGCATGGCGGGCTCAGGACCTCACCTGGTTCAATGTGGCCTTGCAGGAGCACGAGTCGGGGTCGCACTGGGGCCTCCGGATGGAAAAACACATCTATACTGAAGGTAAGTGCGCTCCTTTATTGCACCTCTCCTTCTAATATAAACACAGGTGATCTTGTCATTGTCGGCCACACTACGCTGTCCCTGCCCCCAACGACCCCACTCCGCTGTCATCACCGCGCACTGGGAAACTCGCGCGGCAAGCATGTTTGTTGCCAGGATGCCTATGGCAATGTCTGGTCTGCTTGTGTTGATCTCCGTCGTGCTGGGGATGCAGGCATCACGAAGACGTTCCTCAAGCCGGCCTTAAAAACAAAAAAGGTGAAGGTGAAGGTGGAAGATGAGGACGATGACGGCAACGAGGATGAAGAAGGTGAGGAGGAGGAGGAGGAGGAGGTTGTCAGCTCGAAGGGGAAGGCAAGGCAAGGCGGGGAAGGTGGCGGAGGTGAAGGCAAAGGTGGCAAAGGTGGCGGAGGTGAAGGCCAAACCGGCGCCGGCCAAGAACATGATGAAGAAGGCGGCGGGGAAGTGGAAAGCCTCCGTCTCCTCTGACTACTTCGAGGACGACGATGGCACGGAGGAGGAGGAGCCAACGTCGCCCCCCCCAATGAAGAAGCTTCGCTCGGCAGGCCCCCCCACGCCAGTCCCTCCCCCGTTCGCACCTTGCAGCGGTCTGTTCAGCATGCACAGCCAGTGCCAGCACCTGCCCCAGCACCTGCCCCAGCACCTGCCCCAGCACCCGCCAGCCCGCCACCAAAGCGCAAATTCAAGCCCGCCCCACCCGGGCCCATGCCTCTGGCCAACGACCCCACTGCTGTGGTGGAACGCCACAAGCGCACGCGTGCATGGCCGCTGACCCCGCTGCTGTGGCAGAAATCAAGTGCATGCGTACTGAGCAGGATCGTGGTGCATCTAGTAGTCGCGGCGCTGAGGCCGAGCGGGAATTCCTTGTCCCTCGACGGCGCGCAGCTGCCCCCCTTCCCAATCAGCCGCCTGCCCAGCCCCCGACACCCGTAGCTGCTCCCTCTTCTGGCCAGCCCCCCGCGCAGCCTGCAAATGTGGCCCAGATCGCCACCCAGATCGCCGGGCAGCTGGCACACATGACCCCCGAGCAGCTCGCTGTCTTTCTCCAAATGTTTCAACCACCGCGCCCGCATAATTTGATTGATTCCGACCTCCGCGAAGACCTTCGCGAAGGTCTTCGCAAGTATTTTTTCTTAGGACTCTCGTACCGCGGTAATGTATATACATCTCTTGGGTACCCATGTATCATAATCTAATATCTTGCTAACCCCGTACTATTACTGTATAACTACTATACATATATTTCTTGCTGTATAACTACTGTACATATATTTCTTGCTGTATTACATCCTTCTTGTATTGTATATACTGCTGTATATTTGGCCCGCAACAATCTACTTGGTGTTGTCTTCTGTCTATGTATGCTGTGTGTTGCTCCCCCTCCCCGCCCCCCCCCCCAGTACTTCCGGCGATATGATGCCGCGGAAGGTGACGAAGGTGTTTCCCGATTGGGAAGTTGAATGAAGGTGACGAAGGCCACGCAGGGTAAAGGTAGGTGTTTGCCGAAAGGGATGACTAATAGAAGCCGAAGATCTTCGTCTTCGGCACCCCTCTTAGGTAGGTTTTACTATGTCATTTAACCTACCTAACAGGCCCTTTACGTAACCCAAACGTAGGTGCCTTAGGTCCAATTCCAAATATGGAAGCGCGATATCAGGTTGAGGTTGGTCATTGTCTCCATACATGCCTTCAAGTTGTAGCTCGCAACGAACTAAGTTCGATATCTGCTGCAAGATTGGATCACAGTCGCGCGGGAGAACACTGACCAAAGTTAGGGACGTCAATTGCGCCTATGGTAAGATGATGCTCAAAGCAGCAGAACGATCGGATTAAGAACGACAGTGCGTAACAGAGGAACCTCACGAAATGCAAGGATATTGGTCGCAGAGTATGTGCGAAGTGCCAAATCTAGGTGCCGCAGTAGAGGCATCACGCCATCAATGGTAGTACGAACATTGGATGGAGGGAGGTAAAGGTCCAAGCTCTCCCAGCGCGCACGGTGAGGAATCACTGCTGTTAGGACTTGAGTGATGTTCAATCGAGAATCACTTTTGACGAAGTAAAGAGACAGTGGACAACAACGGGACCTGTTCAGCCATATATTGAATATACGGACGTTTTTTTCCAATGGAATGTCCTCGTGTGCACTAATGGCGCTCCAGAGCGTGGGAGTGCCTAACGCTATTTCTCGCCATCTTCGACAGCCTGCTTTACTAATATGATATGATTTGGGCGTGGTTAGGGCTTAAACCGGACTCATTGGTGTGAATGCAACTTAAAAATAAGTGAACTCACTCGAAATATCTTATTGGTGCCAGTGGTGTCCAGCGACAGAAGAAGTCTATGCAAGTTCAAAGATCTAGATGACAATGAGAAGAAAAAAAGCTACAAAAACGGCAGCGGACGAACGTCGAGATCTGTATTGTCTGAGTAGAAGTGGTGGGATATGTATTCTGGAAAGGGCAAATGGCAAGAAACGGATTGCACTGCTACTGATGTGCCATCACGATCGTCGCTTACTGTTTGCCCAGTCTATACCGCCTCTATGATACGAACAACAGAAAATTCCACCTCATATTGAAACGCGGAGGTATGGAGCACGGGTGAAAATGGTAATCCAACCAACAACACCACATACAACCAATAATCCAGCGCGCGCGAGGTCGGGGCTCCATGCGAAGTATACACATGCTGCAATCCAGATAATGAACTTCGAAGGCCAGTGCGCAAGGGCTCGAATAAAATATTGATGGTAATATGGCGCGACCAGCGCGCCGCCGAGTGCGTTGTACAACCCTTCAAACCTCCTCCATTGATTTTCCTTCCAACTTCTCTTCTGAATCCACCACAGCAACCCGTTCAACCAAATCCAAATCTCAAACTCAAACTCAAACCCAAATCCAGCCAAATCCCAATCCATCCCGTCCAACAAAAACCATTCAAGAAACCAGAACAGGGGCATGAGACCCTGCAGCAGGACCACTAGTCTCGCCAATGAGAACCAGGACGCTCCTGCCGCGGGTCGGGCCGTGTAAGGCGCGCGACGATCCATAATTGGGCAGGGTGCTGGAGCCAGGGCTTGACTTTTGACGCATCCGCTAAAACAAAACCAGAGAAACCGAACTAAGAGGAGGTGAAAGGTGGGGTATATTTTTTTCTCTATCGAGTTTACACTGAGCTTTTATACCTACTCTGTTTTGGCTGCACAGCAAACTACAAACAGTTACAGTTCACTTGGAAACCATTGTCCAGACGTTTCAGTTGCCTTCCTACACGTCCCAGTTCCCTTGCGACACGTCTCATCCCAATGCGCCACACAGCAGTGCACGCTGTTCCCATCAACCACGTGTCCGTGAACTCCGCGGCGTTTCAACCTACTCTCGCAAATATTTAGAAGATCGCAAAATCAGCCCGTTTTGGCTGATTTCACCACTGGACAAACTGCCCGCGCATCAATATTTCATCCGATGTGATTTTTACCAATGATTTTGCCGAACTTTGGCATAAAAATTTATAATACTTGAACGAGGAATGATTTGACAACTTTGCAAATGCGCTCCAAAAGCCATATGAACATTCGTTTCCACTTGGCTGCAATGTATTTTCATGCAACATCTAGTTAACTGGTTACACTCTCTTGCGCAGTATATTCCGTGCCCAAATCAATGCTCCTGAGAATAAAAGCTCGCGCTTTGGTGATCAGCGCATCTCCGGAGACAACAGGGGATGTCGGACTGGGAGGGAACCTTTCTTTAACGCGCTCTGTCATCTCGAGAACATCTTCATAGAAGCCAGCGGGGTATCCGGACTCGACCTGTTCTTTGGCATACCATATACAGGCCGAGCAGAGTTCTGCGAGCAAGTGGTTTTCAGCTCCGAGGCTGCTATCGGGGAGTCCCAAGGACGCTTCAAGAACAAGAAGACCTGTTACGAAAGGATCGGAGTAGCGGGAGAAGGAATCTGGTTGTGTGAGGCGGTCATGGGCGGCAGCTATAACGACCGCTGGAGTTTTTGCGGCCATTAAGAGTGAGATGAAGGTTATCGCTGTAGCTTTGTGCCAAAATCATCCCTGTACAAATTTTCCGAAAATAGTGGGACGAACTGAAGAGCATTTCGTGCCACAATGAAATCTGGCTCGAAAAGGCTAACAATGTCTGATGGAAATGACCCATCGGGAGCTGCATAGTTGAGATGGTCAAAAAATATTTCGAATAGCAGGCGGGCGGTTTCTTGTTCAACGATATTCGCATAGCTTAATGTGTAACTTGAGCCGAGGAGACAGATCACAGGCGGGTGGTCCTCGCGGAAGACTCCGACCATGACAGCCCATGCTTGAATATATGCGGAGTTCCACAGGGTCCTCAAAGGGCGAGAATTGGCAGACCTCCGGGCAGCCTGGGCCAAATCATCCAGGAGATGAAAGCCGGGCTGTTCTGGGTCGGCGAGCGAAGGCTTCAAAATAATAATGACCTGGGCAGCGGTACGATTGCACCGTACACTCGCTTCCGGAGAGAGCAAGTGACCCAGGGTTGCAATAGCCCTGCGTGAAAGACGGCAAGTAGAGAATTGGTCGCCCGGTTGATCGTTGCAACCAGCGCAGCCGCTGCGCTGTCGAGAGTTTCGTCCTCATGCGTCGCTTGTACGATCTCATGGTACGTGTTCAATAAGATTCGTTTTGGGTCCGAATAATTTTTGGGGGCTGGAAATATTTTGCGGACGACGCGGACCAGGGTGGACTGGAACGGCGAGCTATCCGGATAGACGCTGGCATGTAGAAGCGCAAAGGCCAAAAAGCCCACAACGCCGGCGATGAAAAACAAAGACAGGCTAGATGCAGCAGCAATGGGGATAGGCAGCAGCTCCAGACTGAGGATATTGGAGAAGATGCTGTCTAGCAGCCCACGACGAAGAGGATGACTGGAATAATGAGAAGCTGGGGGATCACTTCGATCGCAGGGCCAAGCATTTTTTCAGCGGGTTTCCAGCGGTTGTGGATTCAATGAGTTTATCGACGGCTCTTCTATGGGTGGATAATGTGACCATGTTCAGATAACCGTGGCATGCGACGGCCAAGGCGGCGACCGAGAGCTGCGACGTTGTCAATATAATGCGGGTGGAGTTAAATGTACGCGCACGCTAAGGATCAGCGAGAGAGACCAATACGAGTTGAGTCGAACATTCAGTGCGTCCGGCTGGAATGGCTCGGGTGCGCTACCTTCAACGTTGTGAGATTCGTCCGGCGCTCAGCTGGATCAAAATTTCTGTAAGATTGGCAAGCAATTCATTCGTGCTGCAGCCTCGTCTTGCTGCAGCCCGGTGAGGGAATCGACTAGAAATGCGGTCACAATTGCGGAGAACAGACCGAGCTTCGGCGGCTCAGTTATAGAAATAAATGATATGTCCAAGTTCCGACTCACGAATACAAGCAGGGCATCTAAGCCACTGCGCCATCGGTCGACCTTGGGCTGGATGGTCTCGGAGACGCGGGATCGGAGCAAGGCGCCCCAAGTGCTGCTGCTTGTCGCTGGGACTTGAGGGATTGGTTGCGTGGATAGATCTGAAGGGTTCAATGGATGGCCAGTGAAGAAACCAGTAAAAAGAGATCACCAGCTGCAGCCTGCCGCTGGTCGATGCGGCGGAGAAGCTCAACTTGCTGTTCCATCAAGTTTGCAAGGTTATCGAGTCCGACTGGTACGGATGAGTTTGTGTTGCACCGTTGATCATGATTCAGAGGCAGAAAGGCCGTGGAGGGTGTGTGCCCATTGTCAGTCACTGGCTCTAGATCACTGTCCATGGATAACCTCAAAGGTATGTGCTATCCTGTGCCACTATCTGCGCTAATAAAATGATGAGCGCGTCAATCACTACTACGTTATACTATTACTAGTGTCCAGCGTCTAACGGCGGTTTTCTTCCAAGTTTTCCCGTGTCCACCAAGTGCGAGGGTTCATCCATTCTAAATGTAGATAGAGTCACTCAAAGTCTGGTTCCTGTGTGAGGTGGGAGACGTCTAGGCAAGGTAGGTCTGCACCGCCACTGATGCACACTTGCAGCTCAAATTGTCGACCGACGACAATTTTGCATCTGGTGAAATTCTACGCGAGGCATCGCCAGTTTTCGGCCTCGCCTCGCCAGTCACTTTCTGTTCCGCCTCAACAATCTGAGATAATTTCGGCATTCCCAAGCCGGAACGATTGGAGAGCCGATTGAATTTTGTCTCCCGCGCGCCAAACGATAAACATTACATATAAACAGGAAGTAAGTTATGGATTGGCGGAAAATACGGCTGCGAAAAAAAAATCAGAATGTATATCGGAGGCATACTGGTGATAGAAATGAGTGGGATAAAGAAAAAGGAACAAGTAACGCACGTAGGAACCACGAAACGTCTTTATTCCGAATCCCAGTGGATGTTATCCTCTAATCATCGCCTGTGCTCGCGCCGCTGAATGAAAACTTGGGAATCGAAGGAAATGCTTTGCGGTAGGACTGTTCGTTAAGTGACCGCAGGCCAGTGAACTGCACCTCCTCTAGCTTGCAGCCAGATTTCGATATGAATCCGGTGAGCGAGTCGATGGGGCTGGGTCCAAGGAATTCCTCCGGAATTCTGAGACTTCGGAGAGCAGGGACAATAAATGCTTCGAGGAAGCCTGTTACCGGGCTACCTAGGTTCAAAGATTCCAGGTATGGAAGCGTGATATCAGGCCCAGGTTGATCATCGTCACCGTCGATGCAAACCTCCAGCTCGCAGTGAACCAGGTTCAAAGTCTTATGCAAAACCGGGACATATTCGCGCGGGTAAACACTGAGCAAAGTTAGGGACGTCAATTGCGCCCACGGTAAGATGATGCTCAAAGCAGCACCATCATTAAGAACGACGGTTCGTAACAGAGGCACCTCACGAAATGCACGGACAGCGAGCGCAGGGAAGCTGTCGAGTTCCAAGTGTAGGTGCCGCAGCAGAGGCATTGGGCCTTCGACGACGACGGGAAGATGGGATAGAGACGAACACTCAAGTTCTAGGTGCTCCCAGCGTGCACGGTGAGGGACCAGCACTCCAAGGATTTTAGCTACATCCGTGCCTATGATTTGGAGAGAAAGCGGGCGGAATTGGGAACTTTTCAGCCAGATATCGAATATATGGGCCTTTTGTTTCAAAGGAATACCATCGTCGTATGATGCCCCAATGGCGCTCCAGAGCGCGGGGGTGCTCAGCGCTATTTCTCGCCATCTCCGACATATGTGCGTTAGAAGAGTGGGCGAGAAAAGGCCGGTAAGTGGTGGGAAGCGATGGTTCGGCAGGAAGTGCATGAAGATTTCGGATACGATTTCGTTGGGCAATGTCAGGACGGGGTATTTGTAGGAATCGAGCCGTTCCTGTGCTAGAATTTTTCCTTCCCGCAATGCGGAACTTAGGGATCGTTCGAGATGCGAGATCTGGGCTGGAGGATCTGCAACACGAACGCGATCTGCTTCAAGACCAGGGAGCATCTTCGCGATGTGGCTCGCAACGGTGTCAAACTCGGTTACGCTTTACTGCGATTTCGGCGTCGTTAGGGCTTGAACTGGATTCAATGGTGTGCAATTGCAACTTAAAAATAAGCGAACGTACTCGAAAATTACTGGTCGAGTCCAGCCGAAAGCTTCAAGTTGGAAGAGGTCTAGAAAAAAAGTCACCAAAAAAAGGTAGCCGACGAACGTTGAGATTTCTAGGTTCAGTAGGAGTGGTCACTTAATTCTCATCTAGGTTGAAACACCGCCAGAGCTATTCCAAGTTCAAGTTGAGTACCAGTGGAAAAGGCAAGGGAAAGTTAAGGGTTACGTGCACGTCGGCTTGCACTGCCACTGATGTCGACGTCTCTCTTTCTTTCCACAAGATAAACCTCCGCTTCGCTCCGGCGGGTAAATATTTAAATTAATATCTCGGGGTAAGTTATATTTGTAGTAGAGATTTCGCCCATTCGAAGGAGAACTCTTGCGTGAGTACGGTGTCTAATGCGGGATAACACCAAGATAACGCCGTATAGAACTGGCCATGAGAGTCGACGTAGATCGACTCTAATAATATCTAGGGTCAGACCTTGGCAACTGTTGAATGTTGTCGAATAAGCAGGGGCTAGCGGAAATTGACGTCGAAGTAAGGTGTGGCCAGAGGGACTCCGAGCAGCAGTGAAAGAAATTCTGGGTATTAAAATGTCTTCCGAGTCAACATATGTTCCACTAATGCCAGACATCCCACGCAGCAAACGGACTGTGACAATCTTGACGCCCAATTCAATAACCACCACTCGAACATTTTTGACCAGTTAATTGTATAGGTTGCAGTACATGATGATAGTACAGAGTAAGAATTGAACTGAATTATTGGCCGCATGATGCTCTACTCAAGAGGGGGGATCTGGCCGGCCAAAAGATTATCAGAGAAGAGTGGCAGAATTTAAGCCTGGTCCACATCTCGTTGTTGTCGTTGTTGTCGTTGTCTTTGTTGCCGTCAAGGAGTCCCCAGATGTGCTCGTCCTTGGAACCGATGATGAGTACGTGAAGATCATGGTATAGAAAAATGCTCATGTACCCGGGATGCTTGAAGTTGACGTCCGTACTAAGGCTAAAATCGACGCGAGAGAAGCGCTCAAGGGGTTGGTAAAGTGCGGTGGCAGCGGTGCGTCTGGCACAGCGGTGAGGCACGATGTACGCAAGAAAGCGGCGAAAGACTGAAGCATGGAGGCTTTGCTGCATTCAGACCCCCCCATAGGCACAGATGTGCCCACCTTCACTGATCCCCGCCTACGGACTGCCCACCCAAGCCGACATTGGTCTACCCTAATAGGCATCGGCCGACGTTGGTCTAGCATCCCTACCGAGGCAAAGCCTGCCCACCTTGGTAGATCTTCGCCGACAGTGGTGTGTCTATCTTGGTCAACCTTGGCCGACCTGGGTCTAGGTTGGTGTTGGTTGGAATGGCTGGACGGGTACAAACCATGTCAGATTTTGAATTTGGCTAACTAGGCTTAGGTAGGCTCATCGGCCCACGTGAGTCTATGTGTGCCTAATCCAGTGGGAATACCTAGACCAACCTCGGCAGGGATGGGCAGATGGATGGGCAAGGGTCGGCACACTGGTCTGCCTACACATCTGCCTATCAGGATCTGGCAGACCTGTGCCTACGGGGGGGTCTGAACGCAGTGCTTGTTAACCCATGTATAGTGGCATGGCGAGAAGGAATGTCACCTTGAGTGAAGTTGAACATTGTACGGAGGGTAGAAACGGAGTTGGAAGAACAAGTGAAGGAGTGGGGGAGCTTTTGGATGCATTAAAAAGTCCTTTCTCAGCGCTTATAGCGCAGCAAGAAGTCTAGATCAAAACGTTAGAACCGATTGGATAAAAGTTGATTCTCCGCTTCGATTTTTTTTTTCAACTGAGATATAAAGGATCGCTGTTCACGTATTCCAGGGTTTCATATGCTTCTTCGCGTATCAGGTACTCTATTTACTCATTCGTGGGTTTCTACTACCATCGCGCAATAAGTACTCTGGGTTTCTTTCAACTTCCGTGATTCCAAATTTGCGACCCCGACCTTTGATTTCACCTCCACGGAGTCGCGTTTCGGAGTCCCGGATGGCATTTTAGTCGCCATAGTATTAACTTACACCTCAATCTTTTTAGTTTGGAAGAACATTGCGATTTCCGCCCCACTGGGGTCTGCGAGAGCCGACATGATAGGGGCTGCACTGCCACAGTACTGCCACTCCGTCACGGCGATCGCCCCTTCTCCTTGCCCTTCTCGCGACCAACTCGCGACCGAGATTCGAGAACTCTTGCATGAACTTTGAAGGAATTTAGGAATGTCTCAAAGGCAACGGCCCGGAAACGACGAGGAATGCAGCATCTTCAAAGGGCTTCTCGGCGCCAGCTTTGAAACCCGTGAAACTGGGCTGAGCATAATCTCGGCTCCAGATGTTAGGACGGTGCGGTAGGATCAGCGGACCGAAAATCCGAGGCACAAAATGATGAGAAATCAGCCGCAAGATCACCGCCCTAACATCTGGTGCACTTTGATCGTAAATACTGCGTTCATGTCACGCTTGTACCAAAATATTTCTTTCTCCTCCATCCTTTATCCTATCGGCCTGAAAGTCAATATATATGCTCTTAATACATTCTAAAACATGCTAGACCCCTTGAACACATTTTCCCTGATATTATTGGGGATCCAATGATGCGCACATTTTGAAGGCAATTCAGGTGAATTGGGACCAAGGAAAATGCCCTATCCCTTATTTTATGACGTGGATACACTTAAACTGATTCAATAGGGTAAACTCTGTGTTTCCAGGGGATACCGTCTGTTTCTGAACAACCTTCAAGATTGATGCCTGCTCAACACGGAGTTCTGCACATATTCAAAGCTTGTTTTTTGAGCCCAGATAAATCAATATCATGCACTCCAATCTTGAAATGATACTCAATTTGTATAAACACGATTTCCGCCCTTCAGTAGCATGTTGTGCCCATGTTTTCCGAATTTTGACCCAAAAACAAGGGCTTTAGGCCTCTGACTTCCACCCCAATAAAATTTTACTGCGCCAAAGGGAATAGTATTGTGTGCTGGAGGTTATGAGTCGAAAATGTGAATTATTTGGGGCCTCAGTGACTTCAAAAGAGCAAAAGTACTCGAGAATTTCGGATGTGACATGCGTGACTGATGTCACCGAACGCATCTTTTACGGTCAAAGTACACCAGACGTTATAGGGCAGTGCTCGCCCATCAAACTTTCATCAAATTCTGCCTCGACAACATCTGCACACTATATCCCCGTTAGGATGCCTGCCCGCGAGCGCAGCGAGCGACTGCCCTATAACGTCTGGGAACGAGACTAGGCTGAGCACTCAGTAGCATAAACCCGAGCGGGGCCAGCAAAGCCTGAGGTATGTTGCAAATGCAATTTCCGTTACTTTCCTGTCTCATATTTTGCAGTATTCTTCATGGAACAACTGTGCTGGAAACACTGTCCTGAGTCTTGCCCTGCATAGGCATCGCAACATCGATGTTACCCGTACCACTACCGTTCCAGCAAAGACGACGTCCGGTGTCCGGTTGATCCCTTGGGCACGCAGCGCAAATTTCCTTCGCTAGCATCGCACCAAGTGCGAACAACGCGCGCTTGAGACCCGAGAAACGGCCCAGCCAGCGCAGAAACATGTCAAATGCGCGCAAAGCGCCGCTTTGCGCACCCGGTTCTTCAAGCACAGTCCCACTGACCTCGGCTCCACTGAGATTAGCTTCATCCTCGCCGCCGATGTCGCCCCGCGTGTGACACAGAGCATCGCACCTCGCATCTCCCCTGAGGACATGGAGATGGTGCTGACGAACCGCACGGTGTACGTCCGCAAGGAGCTCTACCCATGCTCTTAGAGGAGTGCCAGGCTGCTGCCCAATGCCATACCTTCTCATATGACCTCTACGCCATCCTTCTTGTTAGAGCCCGCCAACCGCCGCCTCGAGCTCCTGCCCAACACCTCCTCCATCGCCCTGCTCGACACGTGTCTCGGTCTCGCACGCAATATTTGCGGATGCAGACGATGCCGTAGTAGGCAACAATGCATGCACCGAGCTCTCCGATGCATCCCCCTCTCCGAACGCGTGGTCATGTCGTCGAAGAAGGCTAAGGAGGAACCGATCCTCTGTGTGTTCGGCAGCCGACCCTGCCTCGTTCGCGCTGAAGCCAGGCAAGAACGGGCGCGACCGCAACGAGATGGTCCTCGTGGCTTCGCTGCACACGGCTCCTTCAGGGCCGCACCGCTAGCCCTATCCCGGCAATCTCCCCGCGCGCATTTGGGATTAGCCTTACGCCGGGTCTCGTGCCCATGAGTGGGCCCGGACCGGGACCTGCTCCAAACGGAATTCTCCAGTGCCGTTTGCAGGGATGCTGTTTAGGGGTCCAAGCTTGGCGGTGGAGACGCACGCGCACACGCGCGACGCGAGCAGGGTGGTGCAGGCTTTTGTACCCGCCAGCCGCACCCGCGTCTTTCGCACAATCTGCGTCGGCCTCACAGGATCTACGAGATTCTATCCAGACCTCGCCCTGTACTTTCGCGACGTGACCATCTTCCGGTCCCACGACACGGCTTTGTCGATGCACCCTCCATATCACTGCTTGCCTCACCGCTCTGCGCACCCTCCAGCTGCACATCATCTTCGAGCTGCCCCCGATCCTCATCCCACCTTTCCTCCCGCCTATCCTCGTGCCCCACCACGCTATCAAGCCCGCCGTCGCCTCCCCACGCTCCTCCTCCACCTCTCCCACTCCTCTGCGTCCCTTCCTCCGCCACCGCGGGCCTCGACGCCGAGCTATCTGCGTGGATGGCGCTCACGGAGGCCAGGGTGGATTCTGGAAGTCGTGCTCGAAGCGAGCCCGCTGATCGTAGTGCCCAACTACGTGGCGTTCGTGTGCGCTGATATGCGGGGTGGGGTGAACAGGAGTGGGGATGGGGTGGGGGATACTAGAGAGGTGAAGCAGGGGTATCGGGTGCAGGTCGCGAGCGTGATGCTGCCGTATACGCGCGTGTCGCTGCATCGGGCCCGTGTCCCGTCCGTTCTTTGGAGACCCGGGTTTTCTATTATGTAAGGACTACAGTTTTCTGTAACCTAGCACTCTTCACATACACACATACTTATAGAGCGTAGCATCAGCCGCTTTTTGTCTCTAGTCATCGCACCAACACTTGGGGTTGTGGACCACTTATTTCTCTTGGTTATTTTCGTAGATTGAATTGACATAGATGTGGTCGATGTTGATGCAAAATTCGAGTGAATTTGAGTGAATTTGAGCGAATGATTCTATGGAGGCAGGAAAGAAATCGTCCTGATCTTCCCTCCGTGAGTCCTCTAAGTTGATTATGAATGTAATTCCAGTTTTTCAGACTTGTCAGGCTACAACTAAGCCTATGTATGTTTGTTGACTCCAAGCAGAACCTCCTAGTAAGCTGTTCGACCATCCGCAACTCGCTTAATCAACAACCTCGACCGCTTTGGATCCTCGGCCTCTCCGATATTCGACCTCTTCAATCAATCTTCAATATCCTATTATGATTGTTGGACCATTCAAAGCCACGTACGAGGGTTGCAAGTAAAGAAGTAATTCAGCGGGAACGCCGTGATCCCACGAAATTCTGAACAGATGGGCCGCAAGAAAGAAAAAAGAATGTATATCGGAGACATAAAGTTTCTGAGATGATAGAACTCAGTGCAAATAAAACAAGGAACGATAAACGCACGTTCAGAAATGGCGTTAATCGGAGTCGGAGCTGTCCTCAGCGTCCGAAGCATCAGAATCGGAGTTATCCTCAACGTCCGAAGCATCACAATCGCTCGAATCGTCTTCGTTATCGAAGGAAAACCGGCGAATCGAGGGAAATGCCTTGCGGTATGAGTCCTGCGGCAGTGAGCGCTCGCCAGTGATGTGCACTTCCTCTAACTTGCAGCCGGATTTTGATATGAATCCTGTGAGCGACTGGATGGGATCGGGTTCAATGAAATCCTCCGGGATTTTGAGACTTCGGAGAGCAGGGACGATGAATTTTTCGAGGAAGTCTGTTACCGGGTATTGGTCAATGCTCAATGATTCCAAGTAAGGAAGCGTAATATCAAGCCCAGGTTCATCATTGTCACTGTCAAAGGAGACCTCCAGTTTGCAATGAACCAGGTTCGTTGTCTTCTGCAATATCGGGACACAGTCGCGCGGGTAAACATTGAACAAAGTTAGGGATGTCAATTGCGCCCACGGCAAGATGATGCATGAAGCAGCATCGGACTAAGAACGACGGTTCGTAACAGAGGCGCGTCACGAAATGCAAAGACCTCTGGCGCATCAGCAACGGAACCGGAAAGGGACAGATTTAGGTGTCGCAGTAGAGGCATCGGGCCATTGATGACAGGAAGAGAGGATGGAGGAAGATAAAAGACCAAGTGCTCCCAGCGCGCACGGTGAGGCACCATCGTTGCAAGGATTTCAGCTGCATCCATGCCTAGAACTAGGAGATAAAGCGGGCGTGATCGGGACCTTTTCAGCCAGAGATCGAATAAATGGGCTTTTTGTTTCAAGGGAATGCCATCGGTGTATGATGATGTAATGGCGCTCCAGAGCGCGGGAGTGCCCAACGCTATTTCTCGCCATCTGCAACAAATGTGCGTCAGCAGAGTTGGCGAGAGAAGGCCGGTAAGTGGTGGAAGGAGAGGATAGCCGGCAGGAAATGGATGAAGATTTCGGATATGATTTCGTTGGGCAATGTTAGGACGGGGTACTTGTAGGAATCGAGCCGCTCCTGCACTAGATTTTTTCTTCGCGCAATGCGGAAAGGAAATGCTCGAGATGGGAGATTTGGGCCTCAAGATCTGCAACACGGGCGCGATCTGCTTCAAGAACGGGGACCATATTGGCGATATGGCTCGCAACGGTGGCAGGCTCGATTACGGCTTTATTTGGCGCTTTACTGCGATTTGGCGTGGTTAGGCTTAAACCGGATTCAATGGTGTGCGACTGGAACTTAAAGACAAGTGAACGTACTTGAAATTTATTATTGGTGGGGTCCAGCCAAAAGCTTCGAGGATGTCTATGCAAGTTCAAAGAAATGAGAAAAAAAAAGCCACCAAAAAAAAGGTAGCCGACGAACGTTGAAATCTTTGTTGTCTAGGCTCAGTGGAAGGGGTGGGATACGGTGGTACTGGATACCTTGGTTGATACGCCGCCAGAGCAATCACAAGTTCAAAGTCGAGAAACAGTGGAAAAGCCGGGTGGCAGTCGGCTTGAAGCGCGTTAAGCACTGCCACTGATATCTCTTTGTTTTGAACTTCCATCACGATTGTGCCGATCCACTTCACAGTTCACAGTTCGCGCAGTCTCTACCGGCTCCAAGTTACAGCAACAGGAACAGAAATTCCAATTGTCTTCCATTTGATGTGCTACTGAATCTTGGCAGGAATGAATACTGACTGGACCTGGATGAACGACGGCATCGTCACAGCAAAAGTTCTCTCTCGGACACACAGTTAAATCCTTGTTGAGTCCTCGAAATTTTGGCCTCCCGGAGCCTTTGTTCCTGCGCTGTCTCGAGGTTTCGGTGTTTCTCCGAACGCGCATGTGCTGTGGACCTCTGGTAAAAGTTACTTGGCGACGGGCATCTCTCACCTGTCATTTTGACCATTGAACAAAGGCGCAGACATCGCCTACGCAGGTTTCGATGCCCCGGTGATTATCGGATTCGGGCATATGCATTCGCTTCCATTTGGCTTTTCATAATTCGGCCGGCCAACCGCGATCGTGAATGTTTGATACTAGTGGTTACGCTGGAATATTTTGGTCTCGAGGCTTCTGCCCACTGAGAATCTCGCTCACCAATATTTGGGTTTAAATTCCACGAGCAATGCACATCAATAACGGCACGCGCGGTGCTTACCTCGGCGCGCTATATCTATCCCCGCGTTCGCTACTTGGCAATTCCCGCATCGTGCTTCTATATTTGACTGGGATGGCCCGACAACATTAATATCGTACTGGGAACTCGCTCTTCCTTGAATCCCGGGCATTTCTGTTAAAAAAAGTTGAAATCCGAGCTCGGGCTCTGGTGTCTTCTGCGCTGACGGTGACCCACGACATGGTTGGAAATTGTATTTTATTTCTACATCTCCACAATCTGCATCTTCACCTTAAATCCTCGATGTCTCTGATTTTTTTCTCTCCCTGCCTTGGGCCTGTCTCTCAAATTCGATTGCATGCAGACAATGCGTGGGATAATTTATTCTCAACCGCTTCAATAGGAAGGTCGGAACTTGGTCAGGTATCAAGAAGTAGCATTCACACTGACCTTGAATTTTCTCCGTCGTACAATTCTGCAATTAGAGCCTTAGAGGTGGGGAAATTTTCGAGGTTGAACACATTCGAACCGATATAGCCAAAAGTCGAACATGAATGAATACACTGCAGAGATTCATCCCCAACGAAACAGATTGATGAAAAAATACTTCCTGGGAAGCTCAGACTGCAACCAGTGACTTAGTTTGAGGTATATACTCGGAGGCGAGTCGCGACCCATACAGTATGTTACCTCTCGAAACTCGGTGTCCGAGTGAGCTTCAAGTTTAAGGGAGAGAACTTAGCTGATTGAAAGGCAGGGAGGCTGGCGACAGCGCATTCTAGACATTTTTTACGGAATGTCAGACTATTAACTTAATTTAATGGGTATCTAGGATTGATTTATTTTTCCGGGAGTAAGATGACTCGGTGCCTTTCGTACTCACATTCCAACACGGCTCAACTATTACTGGGTTCTTTTTAAACCTTTACTCCGACCATTTTTAATCTCGTATGATCGTGAGGAGTCCAAGGCGCTCAGGCGCAATATGCCGTCAATAATAATGCCGCAATCGTGTTTGAAGGAGCTTCGTGTGCAGCAACCACAAGGGAAAAGATAAATAAAAGTAGATACATATCAAAAGAAACCATCTGAAACCGTGACCCACAAAATTCCGAACAGATGGGCGATGGGCCACAAAAGATAGGATGTATATCGGAGCCATATAAAGTTTCTAATATGATAGAACTCAGCGCAAATAAAACAAGGAACAATTAACGCACGCTCGTTCAGAGATACCGTTATTCGGAATCCGAGTTGTCCTCGAGGTCTGAGGAATCAGAATTGCTCGACTCTTCTTCATAATCGAAGGAAAACTTGTGAATTGAGGGAAATGCCTGGCGGTACGAGTCCTCCCGGAGTGAGCGCGGGTCACTGCCAATGTGCACTTCCGCTAGCTTGCAGTCGGATTTTGAGATGAATCCGGTGAGCGAGTCGATGGGGCTAGGTCCAAGGAATTCCTCCGGGATTTTGAGACGGCGGAGAGCAGGGACGATGAATGTTTCGAGGAAGCCTATCACCGGGCCGTTACCAGCCTCAACCAAGGTCAATGATTCCAAGTACCGAAGCGTGATATCAGGCCCATGTTCATGATTGTCACTGTCGAACCAGACCTCCAGCTCGCAACGAACCAAGTTCGATGTCTGCTGCAAGATGGGAACACAGACGCGCGGGTATACGTTGAACAAAGTTAGGGATGTCAATTGCGCCCACGGCAAGATGACGCTTGAAGCAGCATCGGGACTAAGAACGACGGTTCGTAACAGAGGCGCGTCACGAAATGCAAAGACCTCGGGCGCATCAGTAAAGGAATGGTAAAGGGACAGATTCAGGTGTCGCAGGAGAGGCATCGGGCCATCAATGATAGGAAGACAGGCTAGAGACGTGTCCTCAAGTTCTAGGTGCTCCCAGCGTGCACGGTGAGGGACCACCACTGCAAGAAATTCATCTATGCCCATCCCACCGCCAATTTGGAGAGAAAGCAGGCAGAATCGAGATCTTTTTAGCCAGAGATCGAATAAATGGGCTTTTTGTTTCAAGGGAATGTAACCGTGGTATGATGATGTAATGGCGCTCCAGAGCGCGGGAGTGCCCAACGCTATTTCTCGCCATCTGCGACAAATGTGCGTCAGCAGAGTTGGCGAGAGAAGGCCGGTAAGTGGTGGAAGGAGAGGATAGTCCGGTAGGAAATGGACGAAGATTTCGGATACGATTTCGTTGGGCAATGTCAAGACGGGGTATTTGTAGGAATCGAGCCGCTCCTGCGCTAAAATTTTCTCTTCCCGCAATGCGAAAAGGGATCGTTCGAGATGGGAGATTTGGGCCTCAAGATCTGCAACCCGAGCGCGTTCTGCTTCAAGGCTTGGGAGCATAATTGGCGATATGGCTCGCAACGGTGGCAAACTCTGTTACAGCTTTCCTGCGATTTCGGCGTGGTTGGGGCTTAAAACTGGATTCAATGGTGTGTAACTGCAACGTAAAGAGGTGAACTTACTCAAAATCTATTGGTGGGGTCCAGCCGAAAGCCTGGTAGAAGTCTATGCAAGTTCAAAGAAATGAAAAAAGCCATCAAAAAAGGCAGCCGACGAACGTTCGAATGTTTTATTGTCCTAATGGAAGTCACGGGATACGCGCGCACTAATTCCTGGTTATCTTGTTGGCGCGCCGCCAGAGCATTCGCAAAGTTGAAGTTGAGAGACAGCGGAAAAGGCAGGTGGCAAGTCGGCTTGCACTGCCACTGATGTAGCCCCTTGTTTCGAGCTTCCATCCTTACCCCGATACACTTTCACGGTTTGCTCAATCTCTACCGGCTCCAAGTTACGAGCAACAGGAACAAAAATTCCAATTGTCTTCCATCTGAAATGCTCCCGAATATATGAGGAATGAATAATGCTACGTACTGAATGGCAATAACGGCAATTTCTCTCTAGGACACACAGTTACATCGTTGAAATGTTATCCTCCCGGAACCGCTGTTCCTGCGTGGTCTCAAGGTCTCGGTGCTCCTCCACACGCCCATGTGCTCTCGCAAAAAAAGTTACTTCAAGTTGGCGAAGGCGGGCATCTCTCACTGCGATCGTGGATATTCGATACCAATGGCTACTAGTACGCTGGAATATTTTGTCTGCTCCCCTCCGAGTGTCTCCCTCGCCATCTAATTGCTTTTATACTCCATGAGCAATGCGCATCAATAGCGGGACGCGCGATACTTATCTCGGCGCGCTGTGTCTAATATCCCCACGTTCGCTACTTGGCATCGATGCCATATCTGACTCGGATGCCCAACAATATGGATATTAATACCGGGGACTCGCTCCACTTCCGTGAATCACTCGCATTTATTTAATTCTCCCTCCTACTCCTCGTCGCTGTTAAAAAAAAGTCGAAATCCAAGCTCGGCTCTAGTGTCTGCCGCACTGACTGTGACCCACAAGAAGGTTGGGAAATTCTAATTTATTTCGACATCCTGCGATCTTTATCTTCACCTTACCTCGATTTCTCGATGTGCCTCATTTTTCTCGCCTTGCTCCTGCCTCTCAGATTCGACTGCGCGCTGACAATGCGTGGAATAACTTACTTTACTTGCTTCAGTCCCGAAAATGACAGGAAGGTCGGAACTAGGTCAAGTATCATTTGAACTGACTTTACCAGCATTTTCCCGACCCTACATTCCAGCAGTTAGAGGCGGGGAAATTTCCCAGATTGGAACACATTCGAACCGAACGTGAACGCGCTCAAGTCCGAGGTTCACAAATGACAGCACTAATAGCCATTACAGGGCCTGTAAAGCAAGATGTGAGTCACAAGGTCCTGTAATGGTCCTGTAATGATATTATTTCACTCAAGTTCTCACTCAAGTTCTCAGTACAGATAAATACACCTATTACTGATTTCGATGTATCCACAATTCTTTTAGTGGAGAAGCGGCCAGACAGAGGAAACGTCGCAGAAGAACAAGCGAAGAGAATCACGCTGGTAGTACTAGTCGTACACGAACAAGAGTTGCGCTTGCGTCACGCTACAGTTTCTCTCTCACTAAGTTACCCAGATAGCATTTAATATTTGTTGGTCTCCTCTTCGATCTTTTTGAACCGAGAAATAGAAACTATTACCGCTCGCGTTATCCAGGATTTCATATGGCGCCTCGCGTACCGGGACTTCCGGTAGGGCAATCGCGCAATAAGTATTAGTCTGAGTCTCTGCAAGTATTTCCCTCCCACTTCCCTTCTCATGCCCTCATGTGCGACCCCAACTTTTTGTTTCACCTACAGAGTCGCGTTTCGGAGTCCCGAATGGCATTTCAGTAATTTTTATCTTCATATTTTTGGAAGACTGCGGTATTAGCGGCCCACTGGTTTTGCGAGCGAGTGTCTCGACATGATAGGGGCTGCACTGCCACAGTACTGCCACTCGCAACGCATCCCGTGATCGCGCCTTTCCTCGCCCTCTGGCATGCTCTGGCAGGAAGACCGAAACACCTTGTCTCTGATCTCAGAGGCGGCAAAAGCCACCCGGGGGCGACGAGGAATGCAATATCTCCAACCGGCCTCTCAACGCCAGCTTTGGTAGCAGAAACTCGAGCGATTTTCAGCAGACTGGCACCGCCATACCTTGAGTACTTGAGTCTCGGAACCTGAGGTTGGTTGCAGAGTCCTTCCGTCATCTTCCTTTCTCATATTTTGGGCAGCAACTTTGCTGGGAACCCGGCATATGCATCGTCCTGCATATACCGTTCCATCACAACGTCGATGCTACCGCACCACTATCGTTCCATCGAAGACTTTGAAAACAACGTCCAACTGCGTCCGGTTCACCCCATGGCACACAGCGCAAATGGTACCGCACCAAGCGCGAATGACACACGTTTGAGACCCGAGACCGGCCCAGCCAGCGCGGAAGCATAAGGATGTCAGATGCGCGCAAAGCGCCGCTTTTGCACATCCTATTCTTCAATCACACTCAGGTTCGCTCGCTTCTGCTCTCTTGTTTCGATTTGTTCTTTTCTTCTTTGGGTGTGTGCCCAAGGACCCACCTCGCGCGACATTGCTGCCCTGTACTGCTCGTTCCCACCATGGCTCGCGGCGCATGAACGCGAGTCCAGACTGGTTCCCTCCATCCAGCTGCATCCAGAGCTGGGTGGCATCGGCGAGGCTCTTGTTCTCTCTCTTGCCTTCGTGAGATGCACGATGTCTCACGACGCTCTCGCTCTTGGCGGATGCGCGCGTGGGATCCCCGCTGGACGCGCGGCGCTATTGCCCTTTCTTGCGAGTGCGTGTGGGAGGACTCTTTTATTCTCTCTCACCTCTATAGGCGACTCGGTGTGTGTGCTGAGCGTCGTGGCCCGCAAATGTGCGCGCTCGGTTGGCGCAATGCCGCTACCTGACTTCCTTTTTACAAGCAAGAGATGCGCCTTTATTTTCCGACTTTCTCTTTCTTTCGTCTTCTCTTTCGTTGATACTCTCTCTCCCTTCCTCACCGCCTCCTCTTCACCCCGCTAACCAACCCGCCCCGCCCTTAGGTTCTCTACCTCTCCCCCGCTTGTTGTTTGATCTCAACAAGTCACGACTCGTAAAACTTGGCCACGAGGAGCGCGCGCGCCTTGCAATCCATCAGGTCTTAAAAGGCGAACGCAATCAGCTCCAGCTCGAAGTATGCCTTGCTGGCATCCGGCACGTACCGCCTCCCGTCGGGCCCGTTCTCCGATGACACCACTAGCATGCCCGACCGCCGCGCCGCTTTGCGTACCCGGTTCTTCAAGCACACTCCCGCTGTTCTCTCCCTCCGCGACCAACATCCTCGCTTCCACCAACACCTTCATACAATAAGATCGTCGCCGCCAACGTTGCCCTGTCCGCAACGCGGGCCTCCGCCGCCTCGGCATCTCCCCCGAGGACGTCGAGACCGCGCTGACGAACCGCACGACGCAAGGCCTCTCGGATCGCGGAACTTGTACGCACGCGCCTGGGCAACGTCGCGCTGTCCAAGGCTGCCCACTCGCTCGAGGTCATTGCGCCTGCGGTGAAGGTGCAGAAGCGCGAGGCGCTGCAGCTGTGGCATGGAGGCGCGAGCTTCTCAGTGAACCGAGCGTGCGCAAGGAGGAGGAGGCGATCTGGAGGGCAGCCGCGACGAGGCACGAGAAGGAGGGCGAGGCGAAGCGCGCGTAGGAGGACGAGGCAAAGCGCGCGAAGGAGGATCCACCAGATATGGATGAAACTCACAAGATATAGATGGACAGGACCCGGAGCGCTACAAGGCCGTGCTTGTCGAGAAGGGTATCCTCAAGACCGGTGATCATCCGGTACGTCTCTTCTTCCTTTCGCCACGAAAGACTGGCTCACTAATGTGCTACACAGAACATCGCCGTGCTCGTCACGGAGGGCCTCATCGAGATGTATATGCAGCTCGCACAGCTGGAGACCGGAGAAGGAAAAGAGGAGCTCAACAAGCGGCTGCGCATCGTCAAGCGTGTCGACCACAACGAGCGAACGTACTACAAGGAGGAGCGCCCGCTCCTCGCGCTGGACTACGATCAGCAACAGGCTACCGATCGTGAGACGTTCGCGGGGAGTCTGACCGTGCGCGAGGCTCCCCGCGTCGGGCACGAGGAATAAGTCGAGACAAAGGAGCGGCTCGCGCGCATGATGCCGGACTACGAGGCGCACCGCGCGGTCGTCCTCCCGCAGAAGAGCGAGGAGTACGCGATGGATGCGGCGTCCGGCAAGATCGAGGAGGAGAAAGCCAGGCAGAAGAATCTGTCCTCGCCAAGCACGAGGAATGGAGGCCCATTGAGGAGGCCAAGCGGAAAGAGCAGGAGAGAATCAAGAGGGAGCGCAGACACGAAGCGGGTAAGTTCTTCGTCTTCACTTTCTTGTTCTTCTTTTACATCGTCCTCTCCCAGAATGCCTTGCAGAAGAAGACCGTCTCCGCCCACCGTCCGATATCTGCGTGGCAGCGGGAGCCGCCAGCAACGGCCAACATCACTATTGCCCTGCTCGACGTGGGGTCTCGCACGCACTCTTTGCGTATGTGGGCGACGCCGTAGGCAGCGAGGCTCGGGCTCCAGGGCGTCCCTCTCTCCGAGCGCGCGATCGGCACATCGAAGAAGCCCAAGGACGGCGAGGCGCCGCGCGGGATCCTCGCTCGCGCTACTAGTACAATGAGGACTCGCTCCCAGAGGTCAGTCGTGCTCAAAGCGAGCCCGCCTGAGCGTAGTGCCCGACTACGCGATGTCCGCGCGCGCTGATATGTTCGGGGTCGGGCGAACAGGAGCGGGGACAGGCGGGGGATACTAGAGGTGAAGCAGGGGCATCGGGTGCAGGGCGCGAGTGTGATGCTGCCGTATACGAGTGTGTGGCTGCATCAGGCCCGCGTCCCGTCCGCTCTTTGAAGATCTGGGGTTTTCTATTGTGTAAGTACTACAGTTTGCTGTCACCTAGCACTCCTCACATACATACATACCTGTAGATCGTACCATCGCTATTACGCGCTTGAAGTTGCTGGTCTCGATACCTACTTATTTTTCATTTCGGAGGTAGATTAAGCCGACATAGATGTGGTAGACGTAGACGCAACATCTACATTTAAGCTAATGATTCTAAGAAGGAAAGAAATGGTTCTCGTCTCTAAGTTTGATGTTTATGGAGCTGTTTGGCGATCATATGCATCTTGATCAACAACCTCGACCACTTTGGATTCGACCTCTTCAATCTAAAACCACAAAATTTCGACAATCTTTCGAGTTTCTGGGAAACTATCAACCTCTCCGAGTCGCTCCAGACCCTTTCCTCCTCCACGCTGGCACGACGCGCCACCATTTGACCCTGAGCACTGAGCGGCGGGCACACCTGGGCTTCCCCTTCGCCGGTGCGGTGCTCTTCTTCACGACAGTCCGCCCGAAATCTCCGCTCTCTCTTGACTTTCAAGTTGACCTTGGCGGCAGAGGCTGCCGCAGTCTTGACGTTGACGCGACCGCGGCATCAGCATGCTCCGAGCGCACAGTTACCGGCGTCTTCCATGTCATGCGCCATCGCTCGAGTCGCCCAGGGCTTTCTCATACTCGGGCATAGGAGTACACCTCAGCGGCCTGGCTCGTCTCGCCGGTCCGGGTTCTCCTGGACCAGGACCCTCATCTTGCTGGCGCTTAGTACTGTCTCTGCAAATCTCGCGTGAAAAATCTTCTTATTGTATAAAGACCAAGTACAAGAGAGTGCGTATCCTTCTCCCAATTTTCGACGCTGTCACACTGTGTCGACCGCACCGTTCTCCCGCAGAAGATCGACAATATCGTCATGTCCCTCGCTGGACGCGGCTTGCAACAGACTACCGTATTTTCCGCGGTATTCGTAGCCCCACCAGGACGCGGCCTGCAAAGCACTTTCAATGTCCTCGTCGTGTAAATTAACGTCAGCCCCGTTTTCAAGGAGTAAGCGCACAATCTCTACGTAACCAGATAAGACCGCGGCTGTTAATGCACTTGGATGTGCATTGACGTGGGCACCTTTTGCAAGGAGCAGACGCACAGTCGTTACGTGGCCCTCCAGTGACGCGGACCACAATGCGCTTCCATGGTTTGCGACCTGCGCGTTGACTTCGGCACCATTATTGAGTAGAAGGCCTACAATCTCGGTATTGCCCACCCATGACGCAGCGTGCAAGGCGCTTCCGTGCCGTCCCCCTTGTGTGTTGATGTTGGCACCGTTTTGAAGCAGGAAGTGCATGACATCTGTTGCCTGCCAGGACGATGCTGCTGCTGCCGCTTGCAACGCACTTCCGCTGCATGCCTTGACGTCGGCACCATGCTCGACCAGGAGATGTACAGTATCCAAGTGGCCCTGACTGCATGCAGCCTCCAATGCACTGCCATGAACCGGTTTAGAAACGTCTTCGTCATCCGAGTCCTCCATCGCCTCCAGATGGGCTGGATAGTATTCTCCTCCTGGTGCACTTACATCGGCACCACTTGCGAGGAGTCGACCCATAATCTCTGTCTCTCCTTTCAGTGCTGCGTACTGTAGGACGCTTGCATAGTTTTCTGTACGTGGACTCGGGTCGGCGCCGTTTTCGAGGAGAAGGTGCACGACATCTGTCTGGCGCCAGAACAATGCTTCGTGCAAGGCGGTTCCATGGTTCTGGTCATGTGCATTGGGGTCGGCACCATTCTTAAGTAGAAGATCTACAAGCGCGATATCTCCTGTGTGTGATGCGCAATGAAGGGTGGTTCCTAAGGATCCTCCTTGTGCATTGACGTAGGCGCCTTTCTCCAGCAAAAGACACACGGTTCCTATGTCTCTATTCCAGGTGGCAGCCTGTAACGTGCTGATGTTGTTTTCGGTGCCCGCATTGACGTCGGCACCTCTGTCGAGGAGAGCACGCACGACCTCGATGTGGCCTAGGCTTGACGCAGCACACAATGCGGTTTCATGGCTTTCGTCGTGCAGATTGACATCGGCACCTCTGTCGAGGAGAGCATGCACAATCTCGAGGTGCCCATTCTTTGATGCAGCACACAACTTGGGCTTGAGGGCCATTGCATGCGCATGGCATAACGAGTTTGGTTCTTTTTAAATTTAGAATTAAATGCAAACACAAATATCCATGGTCCACCTGCAGCCTACGGTATACCATAGACCACCCACGAACCATGTCGGTCATGAGCAAGAGCATGGTCGCCGTGCGCAAGACGCGAAGGCTGGGAGCTGCACAGATTAATTTACAAAGAGACAGGCCTTTGGCATTTAGCTATCAGTTTGACAAACCTTGCAGGCTAAGGAATTCGGCACATAACTGGAGGCAACTCACCACACGACACCCAGCCCTTCCCGACCACAAACACCGTCTAAGATGTCACGTCCGAAACCTATGCCAACAACGGGCTACGCAATATCCAGTCCGGGCCTGTGGGCTTTGACACCGAGTACATGACTAGAAGACTTACAGCGGAAGAGCAGCACATCGTTGACGTGTTCCCAGCAGGGGGGGATCTACTGAGGACACCATGGTGGGATGGCCGATTGTTGAACCCAAGTCGCCTTTCCCACAACTTGGGAAGTATCCGCTTGCGTCCAGTACAGATTACGCACGAAACGACGGTGGTGTGGGTGTGGAAAATCAAAGGTACCAACTGACGCGCATTGTACAGCAATTTCAGTTGAGCTACTGCATATCTTCCAGGCTGTACACATCCATAAAGTATGTGACGATCTGCGAATCGAAAAAAAATACTGGTCGACGCCGGCATGACGGCAAAACTTCTGCTTGCTGAGAATAACCGAAGTCGGTATACGACAATATCTCCGTCAAAACAGGCGTCCATGAGGTACTCAGATTCTCGATCAACACATAATTGTCAGAAAGCAACCGGACTTTAGCCGCGATCTTAACACCCGAACATTCAACAAAAACAATGTGAGCGGCAACCCAAAGATACTGCACTGACCGAGTTATACAGACGCCACAGTGGTGTCACTCCGTTTGTATGAGGTCCTTGCAGGCACGTTAATCAAGCCTAGAAGCGGGGAAATTGAATCCGACATCCCGAGCGCGTGGTACAACCTCAACACCAGGTACGGTGACACGTCCTGAGTGAAGCCGGCAAGAGAGATAACATGCAAAGCGGGAGACTGCACGACGTGGTATGGAGGCCGCAAATTCCCATGAAACATAAGTAAATAAAAATGAGACACGCTTCGGTAATCTAGCGAGATCGAAGCACTGGCAGTCAATGAACAGTCTGATAGACATACGCCAAACAAGACAAACAAGTAGCGGCGAACAGGACCAGAAGGAGGAGGAAGCGAGAACAAACCGAAGAAAGAGAGCATGACACCGTAACTGATAAAGATGACGCAGAACGGCGCGCACTGGCGCGGATGAAGCGGCACTGACTCGGCATGGCTGTGCCATTGATGCGACAACCAATCTCGAATGTATCCACCTTAAATCAGGTTTGGTTGATGTTTCCCCATCTAAATAGATTGCTTGGATGTCGATAAAAGAAAACCAGTTTTGATCTGTCAGACCAAGAGAACTTAGAGAAGTCTCATTTCCCAGATTCGGGGCTAGATTGCGGAGACAAGTTCAAAAAATAAAACGGGTAAGGCCGACAAGCGGCACGGCGCTACCACAAATATTTAGCTCCTTGATTCCCAGCAGAAAGCTCGCTCGGTCGCATTGGGCCGCAGGCAGGTTAAACTAATAAATAAGTTGTATCATATTTTTTTGGCAGTTGATTTTTTACTTGAAATTTGAAACTTGTTGAAACAACCACACTCAAAAAGGTCAAGCTGTGGACAGAGCCAGCTTGGAGTCAGACATTGAAGAATATGCAACAAGGATATGAATATCAGGGAGATATATACATACCAAATTCAGAATTCAAAGAGATGTACGGAATTTTAAAGAGACAACATTTGGTTCATTTGCGGCAGCAACCGGGGTATCGGAAGCTAAATCAGCAGGATTATTACGATGATCTGTTGGCATTGACTCGCTCATGGGTCAACGAGCCGAGGGGTTTTGGCAGAGAGCATCCATGCTTATGCAGGGGGAAATGACCAAAATGGGATAGGGTGCTCCTAAAGCCCTTACCTAAAGGTGTCTTAGACAGCGGGAATGCTACATTGACCGCGAACCCTTAAACTCCACTGAGGGATGGAGATTTGAAAGGGATTGCAGCTCAAAGTGCAATTGAAGGTGTCAATGTCTGATTCGAAGTGGCGTGGACCATCCCATACAGAAACCACCGCTCCACAATAGTTGTCAGCTCAATGGGCAAGCGTCCCCGCAGTCCGATATCCATGGATTAATTCTGGGAGTTGTGGATGACTAGTCGGATGAAATATCTCCATCGGCGGCAAGATGCACCAATTGGAACATGTTTTTCTCACGGTTGAAACTTGGATTAAGATACGTGGGCTGAAGATTCTTCATGCATGCGACGTATGTGGTCTTATTCACTCGGAGCTGGGCTTTGTGGAAAGATTACCATGGATGTGTGCCCCTGTACAAATTTCATAGCCTGTCCTGCATCGTAACTTCCAGCCTTCCCACAACAAATTTACAATTCTGGCAACTCACTGATGCAATTCGCTACAACAGAGGGCCAAGTCCCTTGATTTCGTCGCACATACTCAAATGGAATGAGCGATGAAAGATCATATTGGATGAGAAAAGGGTGCAACCCAGCGCAGAGTCTTTTCACTTTTCAACTCAGGAATTTCCAGGCGAATAATTTGAGTCATATACGAATTTGAGTCATATACGAGAAGGCAAAAATTAAACAAAGCCAATCAGCCAGAACAGAACAGAAGGTAGCCGTGGGATGCACCGTCATCGTTCCAGACACTCAAGGACCACGAGTTCGATTTGACAGAATGAAAGTAAAAATGTTCTGCGGTACAATACCACTCTGATGGCTTAATTCACTGCGACAGGGTCCAGATGTTTCTCATATCAGACTCACAAGGCGGGGTGGTTCCCGTTGAGAGATTATGGAGTTGAAAAACTGGTCATATAACCAACATGTATTTTAGTCCTCATAAAACACAGCTACAGGGTGGTGGCATTCCAAATTAATTTGAATCTAAACCAGGCATCGATGACTATCAGAGATACTGCATTCCGAGCTTAGAATCAACCGTGAACTGTCCAGGAAAATTGAGTTGAAATTTTCGCGCACTGAGGCAGCACTGCCTACGAGGGAACGAGGATTCTATGGCTGTAGTATTGCTGTGGCAGAGTGTGGGATGAGGGACTCTTCCTCTGTCACGCAGAGAGTGAAATTGTTGGTGGATATTCGTTCCAGGATCAGAGAAGCTCTAGCTCATTCGGATCCAATTCCAGCATGTATGTTATTGTAACAATGCCATCGTGCTGAAGTCTTGCTATTGAATCATTTGCACCCAACTTCGGTTAATAGCAACCAGAAAATGAGAGCCGCTTCATGTTTACGTCTGATGTTTTATTGGACGGTTCAGTATGATGCGTGCAGCAACATTGTAGAGTTGCCGTGCATTCTAATTCGAAGCCCTTTATTCATAACAATATTCCGGTTTGAATTGACGGCTCTTATGCCGTTAAAGATTGAAGACAAGGCAGCCGGCCGTTGTAGATCGCCACAAGACACAAAACCAACTTAAGAAAATCTGTGCATCCATGCCGATTCAGTGATATTCCCCGATCACATGTGTAGGATAGAACACGATGGCGAAATCAATTAGCAACCACAGCTAGGAATCCACAGTGTGTTTCATTGTTGCACGGCCATAAGCGAGCACACAAAACAATCTATCCATTGTTCAATTTTTGAACCATTACACAGGGATTGGGCGGCACTGACGCGATGTTGGAATTGATTGACGCATTATTGGCGCGCATTGAGGCGGCTATGGCGCGCACTGAGGCAGCACCAGCGCGGATTGAGGTGGAAGCCGATGTGGTATCGGCGCAGCAAGCAGAAATCAATCTTATGTCTGAAGACATAGAAAAATGTTTTCGATCCGTATTTCTGTGTCCCTGGTATCCTACAAGTCCGCAGGATACATAGAAGGCCAGGCATGATCCAACTTGGCACGGAAAAATAGGGTTTGCAGATGTTGACTGGCCCACCTCGTATTGGTGATAAGAGCCACAACGTTGTCAAAGGATTTAAGACTCAGTATTTCTAGTCGACTTCTTCGCATAGCCATTGGTAGCCACGCACCGAGGTAGATTCCTAGGATACCCATAAGTAATATCGAGTACAAAGGAAATTCCAAGGATACTTATACGCCCTCCACATAAACGATAACATTGAGAGCTCAAAGAAGTTAAATAAGGGCAACGCCGGCGCCGCGCGCCTAGGACACAGAAGTGAACAAAAGACGATGAAACCAGGGGGCCAAGGGAGGTATGAAACAAAGACTGGCTCGGCGGTCTACACCGTGACAGTCACTGGGCGAAGTCGACAGGCGCTAAATGGGACATGTGAATACTTCTGCAGCCGGATGATGCGCTATTGCACAGCCTTTAGATCCACGCAGCCTTACAGGTGATGCGCAATTGAGTCGGCGTTTGTGAGAGTTATCATCAAGCTGTTATGGGTCAAACGTACCCTCCAGTCTTTAGGCATAGTATGTATCAAATGAAGCGAGATAACACAGTACAAGATTGAAAAAGGACGCTGCACAACGCCCCCTCCCAAAAAAAAAAACATAAAGGTGGCTGAAGAAGCTTGTCGGTGCTATGAACAAATTGAAGTGCCGGAGCGGTAACACCAAAAATCCAGCAAGGCTTCGGTCACAACGAATGAACATCCGCTGACCGGTACAGAAGATAACCGGACAATCATGCTCAAAAGCTAAAGTGAACACCTAATAGCATTGACCAACTTTCCATATTAAGAGGGCTTTCACCCCATTAAGCGACCAAAATTACCTATACGGGAAGTAAAACCAACACGAAGCCTCTACGTCATCGACACAAACATCCTCACTTTGGCGGTAAACGGGGATAAAAACGAGTTTAAAAATAAATTTTAAAACTCGTAATGCGGTTCCATGGTTTTTGTTGCGCGCATTGATGTCTGCGCCTCTGTCGAGGAGAGCATGCGCGATCTCGATGCCGCCTAGGCTTGATGCGGCATGCAATGCGGTTTCATGTCTTTTGTCATGCACATTGACGTCTGCGCCTCTGTCGAGGAGAGCACGCACAATCTCAATGTGCCCTAGGCTTGATGCGGCATGCAATGCGGTTTCATGTCTTTCGTCGTGGGCATTGACGTCCGCGCCTTTCTCGAGTAGCAGATGTACAATGTCAATGTGTCCAGACTCCAAACTGAATTCATTGTAGAGGTTGTCCCTTGGCTTTTTGCGCTGTGACGCGGCATGCAATGCGCTTCCACGTGTTTTGGAGTGCACATTGACATCGGCACCGTTCTCCAGCAGGAGACGCACAATTTGACTGTTCCCTTCCCGCGAGGCTGCATACAATGCGGACCCATCTTGCGCATCGACTTCAGCACCTTTCTCGAGCAGAAGGCGCACCATCTCGATGTTCCCTTGCCACGATGCTGATTCTAATGCAGTTCCATAGGATTTGTGGTGCACGTTGACATCTACGGTGCCTTGCTCAAGTAGAAGGCGCACGATCTCACTCTGCCTTCGCGTCAACGCGGCATGCAATGCGGTTTTATGTTTTTCGTTGTACACATTGACATCTGCGCCTTTCTCGAGGAGAAGATGCACAATCTGGATGTGCCCATTCTCCGCCGCGGTGTGCAATGCAGTTCCCCGTTCCTCATTATACAAATTGACGTCTGCGCCTTTCTCGAGTAGAAGGCGCACAATATCTGTATGGCTTTGAATCTGTGATATGGATGAGCATCCGACAAAGAAAGATATAATGCATGTCTTGACCTCTGAGAACCAGCTCCCCTCGGATGCGGCATATAAGGCTCTCCATCGTTGGCATTGACATCCGCACCCTTCGCTATCAAGAGGCGCACAATCTCCACGTGCCCCTCCTCCGATGCCAGCTCCAACGCGCTGCCTTTTTTGCCATGTATGCTGAGGTCGGCATCATTGTCGAGTAGATGCTGCACAATGTCCGTATGGCCTCTTTGAGAAGCGATCTGCAATGCGCACCCTTGCTCACTCTGTGCATTGACATCAGCGCCACTTGCGAGTAGGGCCCGCAATCCCTCGGTGTATCCTTCCTCTGAACACAAACACAGGGGTGGTGGTATAGAGGAGGTCCAGTTCGGACCTCCGTAGCTTGTGCCACGGAGGTTGATCAAAGCAATGTACTGTCCAGTTCCGTTCTCCAGGAGACGTATTGCATCTGTAAGTAGAACAGTCTGGTCTTGGCATTGCAGTAGATGGAAAAACCAATTTTGTGCTGCATACACCGCCAATGGATAGCTTGGGAATGTGGACGAATCAAGGGGATGGTTGGCAAAGTGGAGTAGATAGCATATACATGACTGAGCAATAAAGGTGTGTGCGGTACCGGGGCTCAGGTCGTAGCTGAATTCAGTTGTGAAATGTGGAGACAGAATATAATCCTTGACTGAGGAATGGGCCAGTGAGAGGTACTGTTCTTGCTTCCAATCAACAGAGACAGTGACCAGGCCTTCCAACCACTTGAGAATCTTCTTGGTGTCGTCACGTCGACTGGGTATATATATGTGACGGGCTGAGTCGGAAAAGTCGAAGGCAATGGCATCAGCCACCTCGGTCAGAGTCAATGCTCTTCGAGAGTACATGAGCCACTGGAGAACTGCGGCAACATGGGCAAAATATTTTGATCCAATAACTGGCTGCAGAAAACGGTCGTATATCCCAAACAGGTCATTTGGGAGATTTCGAAGTATTTTGTCTAATTCATCGGTGAATACATGGCGTGAAAGTTCGACGAGGAAACACGCAGCTAAGCGAAACCTGGACATATGTATTAATAAAATAAGTCATCAAAGTTAAGCAGCAACAAAGACTGACATTCCTCTGCTCTGAGAGACCACCTGTTTGCTAATTTCATCTGCGTGAGGGGCCCAGGTTTTCATCTTTCGGTTATCGCGAAGTTCTTTGTCAACGAAGAGCTTGATATCCCCCTTGGTGGCATGAGAATCAAGGCAAATACAGGTGATATCCTTGAAACTGTTCATGAATTCGGTCCAAGGTTGACTGGTGAATAAAAGATGCAATGGGCTTTCATCCCACTCACAGAGCCTCAAAATGAGGTCCATGAGCTGTCCAAGTTCCTCATTACACTCATCGAGTGCATCGAGAACAAGATAGGTGCGGCCAATTTCTCGGAGCAACACTTCGAGGATATCCTGGAGATCTTGATATGTAGGTAAAGTAGCCCCATTCGACACCTTGTGCTGCTCCTCGAGAGCCCTATACTGATAGGGAGAACTGGCAGAAAGCTGCCAAATAATGTGACGGAGTGCTCTCTCGACCGTGTGACCCGCCTTGTCCTTGAAGTCAAAATAGAAGAAGGCAACTGCTGAAGGCTTCCCCGGGTTGTTGAGGAACTGCTGATCCCTAAAAAGTGCATCTATGACTGTAGAGCTATTTATTCCATCAGATGCAGAACATGTATAGTGGCAGAAGCGCCACCTCAGCACACTCTTCCCAGTACCCGCTGCCTTTGAATTAGAAGTTGGCAATGGCATGTAGTACAATGACTGCTTACATTTACCCTGAATCCACAGTGATCCAGGATATTCCCGCCATTTGATGAACTTCTTGTCGTTGAGAAGCCAGTTCCCCGTGCCTTCCTTGCGAAGTTTTTGGGTCTCGTGCTGTTTTTCCTTCATGTCCGGAAGGGGTCCAAGCCATTGTTTAAGCTTGTCCACAACACTTAAGGCCGGTAAGCCACTGCGGGATCGACATAAAATAAAAATAAAAACACGACTCACACCATATCGTGGACCTTATCGAGGGCTCCCTTCATCACACCCTGCTGTATCGCCAGATCTACTAAACGGTTGGTCTGATAAAATATATTCAGCGCACAAAAACAAGCTTCATGTTGATTTTACTCACCTTGAACCTGTCCCCGAATAAATCAAACTCTCGTTGGAGGCCATCCAATTTACCTTGAAGCTGCTGGTGGTAGAGAACACGGGTAAAAGTCCCGTGGCTATCATACCCGCTGATGTGCTTGGAAGCCCTCTTGATTAATCTGTCAGTCAGAATAAGATTTTACACGGTGCAATGCGAAAAGAAAACTGACCCGGCGTAGGTTTCAATGTCTGGCTTGAGGCGCATTAAAAGGTCGAGATGGTTCGTCCCTTCCATGTGCAGGATAGTAGCACAAAGATCCTGGTTTATACAAGTGACACGGGCCAGAAGCCTATCTCGCTCGTCGTTTGTATCTTTCACTTCCTGGATCCAGATATTTTACTCCAGGGCCACGAAATATGTTTATTCAAACGTACCTTATACACCTTTAGACCTTGGGAAAGGAGGCCTGCAGCAGGAGCGACAAACGGGACCGTTCGAAAGTACCCAGCAAGTTTTTCCGCGACATCAAGCGCAAGAGATATGTTGCTGATCACCGCGTCTTCTGTAACACCCCGGGTCGATGGAGCCTCGGTTTCTCTAGGAATTGAGGACCCATCAGCAAATTGCTTCCTGCCAAACAACTTGAATGGGTTTTTGAAGCCTTTGCGCTTCGAATTGACCTTCGTATTGGAAGGCATGTCCGAGCTGAGCGACAAGTTGCGCGGCATCCTGTGCGGTGTACTGCTAACAGTGGCGTACTGCTGTACCGGGGCGTGTTGGAGAACACCGTGACCGTGACCTTGCCGTGACCGTCGTCTCTTCTCTTCTCTTCTCTCTCTTTATAAAATTAAGCATGTCCGAAGCGCCAGAGTTGGGCATGAAACCATGATGTTGAACATCGCAGATGGCGGTAAACAGATACTGGATATCCCGGCAAGAAATGAAGCCATTGATCTGTGGAATCTGCAAACGTACCTTGTACAGGGACCTATGAGAGCAGCTTGGTGTTATTTTGTGGACTATATCTTGAAAATTTTCCTGGAGAAAAGCTACGTTAAAATAAGACCAGAGGAAATTCTTAATATCTTCCTGCAGGATATACACATTCCAATCTCTTCGCGAACTCCCCTGCCGGACGATCTCAAAAGAATGATCCTAACAGCCCGGAAATACAAATTAACATTCACAGGCTTGTCAATTAGCAAGGACCTGAAATTATCAATGCCGATGTGGAGGCACCCTGGAGTGCACAAAGAAAGATATAAGAAGGCACATCGTCGTGAATATTCGGCTTGCCTAAGATTGAATCACAATATCCGAACTGTTGAGGAGACTTTAAAATTAGCAAAACGACGAACAACATTGGCAAGAAAACCACATATGGTCAACCCCTCGGGCATAGGTCGCAAGAACTGTGGCTGTCCGCTATGCTATCATGATCGAACACAGAATGGATGCAAAAATCCAGGTGAATGCATTGAGACAGCTAAAATGCTGATAGATAGCATCCAGCCAAAATGGAACCCGTGTCTACCAAACCCTGATTTGTGCGACCATTTGGCTCTGACAGGTGAAGAAGTCGAGAATAATAATAAACCGATAGAACCCAACCAGATCATAACCTTTGACCCGAACTACATGCTCTCCAAGATTGAAGATGGATTCCGGATTTTTAGTTTGGAAGATTCACTCAAAGATTTTCCAGCACGAAGATTGAAATTCCAAGGGCCAGTACCAGAGACTAAGACAGTCTTCTTACATGTACATGTACAGCACTCCGGCGAGTTCAATCCTGAGCTCAAGGTCATGATTAAGATAGAACACAATGCAGAACTGGACAGAATCCTGTCGGTAACGTTTGACCGACCCGAAATACCGCGGACATTTAACTCAGCATTACTCAGTGGATTGCTCAATATACTTGAGAGCATTGACTTACATATCCCTCTCTTAATATGCTCTTCTTCGGACTTTTTGTCTCAGTCAATTGTTAAGAAAAGACACAGATTGGAAAACGACAGGCTGGATCCAATGTTCCACTTACTAAGAGCTGTCTTAGCGCGTTTAAATGAAAGAACTGGCCGTGTTATGTTCAAAAATGTGTCAGACAACCTTGCTAAATATATAAAACGAAACACAACAGTGCCATCCAAATTGACACTGAAATAGACCTGATATTTCAATGCCCCGGGATCCTCTTATCAACGGGTTCCCAAAGGATCTTCACCAAGATCATCCGGAGTCTACGACCTCGGCCACACAGGAAATTTACATTTACAAACCTCGATCGTATTCGGTGTTCAATTGAAGAAATCTCTCAGTATACACCATCCGACGAAGCCATCTGGAGATCGACTCGCTCGGTGACCTTACAACGTACTACCCGTGAGTTTTTTTGGAAGTGTATCCATAACACCTTCCGTGTGGGCGATTTTTGGTCTCACCTTGACACACTTGAGATACACGGCCAGTGTCATACCTGTGGCGTACCTGAAAGCCTTGAGCACATCGCATTGGAATGCAATGCAGCAAGCCAGTCATTGATATGGTCACTCACACGACAGCTGTGGGCGAAAAAATATGCCCAATGGCCTAAATTGAACTGGGGCTTGGTCCTGGGCTGTAACCTGTTACGATTCAGAACAGTCAATGGTGTCCTTATATCAGAGAAGGGGAGACTGTTTGCGATCATTGTATCGGTCGCATGGAATTTAATATGGAATCTCCGCGTTAGCAGAGTAATCACACATCCAAATATCATAATCACAGACACAGAAATCCACAATCGATGGCTGAAGGCCATCAATGGGGCCTTGCAACGTGACCGTCTATTGTGCGATAAGATTAAATTCGGAACACTTGCACTCAAAAAACAATGCGTACTGAACACGTGGAGTGGCCTACTTCTAGATGAAGCCTCACTGCCAGACGACTGGATAAATGAGGGGGTTTTAGTGGGTATACAGCCCATAGTTGATAAAATTGGGATAGGTTAAATTCGGGCTGGAGCCCCACACTGGCGAACAAATGTGCGTAATGGCATTTCCTCCTGGACAACTTCACCGGCAACGACTGGCTAACAAACCAGCAACACAAGTGGATGAGTTTGGAATGCTTCTGCAGACTACGTTTTATTATTCCAAACGCTCCAAAAAAAAAAAAAAAAAAAAAAAAAAAAGCATGTCCGAAGCCTTTAAACTCCGCTTTTGGGAGATCAGGCCGGATTCAGGCGCTCAATAAACGGCGCTTCCTCGGGGCTTTTGGCCCCATGATCAACTTTAAGCGCACGCGCGCCTCACTGTTAAAGTTTCCGAGGCGCTGATTCAAGCGCGGCTTTGGAAGCGCTGGGTCCAGACTCCGCAAGTAGGAGCTGGCGCGAAGCGCCGGCGACTGCTTGTATCTCTACTAGACGTACGGTCTACAACTAGACGACGTCCAGATGTAATTTGATAACCCATACTCCCAAGAGGTCTCAGAAGGAGCCTGCTGCTCAGAACATTGTCAGTGCATTATCACCAGTAGCTCTGTCGTCGAGTCCGCACCGATCCTACCAGGATATGGCTCAATGGAGGACGCGCGGCGCTAGCCGACTTTCCACAAGATTCTGTTGACGTGCGCTAGCTCAACCTCGACCCTGTTGATTTTGAGCCAAGACTTGGTTCGTCCCTTCTATCTGCCATACTAATCATCTCTAATGCTACTCCAGAACCAGGAGCGCACTGTCTACGTCGCACAGCGACTTCAAGGAAATTGCCCGATGGGTATGGTTCTCGTTAATGTGCCGGACTCCGTCTCTAAATAAGGAGTACACAGAGTTCATTATCTGTTTTAAGGTTTCGCTAGCAATGCCAAGAAGGTCGAGGTCAAGCCTGTCGCGGCCTATAATTGTGTGAAGGTTGCGACGCTGAAGAAGAAATCTTTTTGCATATTATTCTCGGTACGTCTCAGTGGCTAGTCCTTGGTAAAATCTGACTCTATAGGATCCCCAGGACCGCAAGGCGAAGGACACCGTACACAAGCATCAAAGTCACCATTCAAGCTGCGCTCTTTGCAAACCTCCTTGCTGACGGGATGCAGCACCTGGAGTACACGCATTGGACGAGCTCGATGTAGAGGACAAGACCGAGTCACCCCCAAGTCACCCCTGTTCGCGGAGATCGCAACGATGGTAGGTTTCCTTTTATGAGTCTCTCACGGTAGTATCCAGATACAGGCTAGCATCGTGGAATATTCAGGTCATCTGGCGCGCGAGGTCTTCGCCCGTAAAGTACTCAAACCCCATCCCGACGCCAACTCAAGACCCTCCGCGTCTGGTCCACGAATACCTCCACTGACCACCATCGATGGCTCCAACCCGGTACGCACACTGCCTCCATTATTCTTGACCAAAACCACGGTTTTTTTGTACCCAATAATACATGATTCTCTACCAGCACTACAATATATTACCCGCCAATAAAAATTCCTGTCTCGCTCTCCGTTGTCCCTTCCGCACCGAAAAAGAAAAAAGAAAAGTTTATGGTAGCTCGACTGAAACGAATATACTACTAGTATACAATACAGCTCTCGAAATCCCTCAAATGCTTTTCTTTGTTTAGGCAGAATCCCATAATTCAATAATTCTACCTATCTACCTACTATGATTGTTGGACCATTCAAAAGCTACGTATGAGGGTTGCGAGTACATAAAGAAGTAATTCAGGTACAGGATCGATTAGCTTCAAACACCAAAAGACAATAAATTCCGGCACTTGCTCAATTCAGCGGGAACGTCAATTAGCTACAAGCGGTAATATGTACACTACAGTATTGGCTATGGAAGTAGTAGATAGCAGTACGCAAGGGAACAGATACGTGAGAGCCAAAGGGGCAGAAACTACGCGTTCACGCGAAACCACTTTAAGTTCGCTCGTGAGAATACCCTACAGGCTAACTTTCACGGAAGATCCTACAGACGGTTTGCGACCGGAGTTCGTCCAGAGCCAGAGATTACCCCGCACGTGCTCGACTGAACGCCTTAAGTACTCGCGGTAGTCTCTGCAGACGATCGATCGCGTGGAGGGAGGTTTGGACAGAATAGCCTCCGTCCACGCAGGAGGGTGCGTGGAGGACCCCGAAGCAACGACCTTGCAAGTTGATACACCGAATCGCAGGCGCAGTCGGCAGACGACGAGCCGTGCTGGTCATGGGGGAGCAGCCAAGGGGAGGCGCGCGCTCGGGCGACAAGCGGTGGAACAGCGTTGGTGTCGCACCAGACGAGCCGAGACGGGTGGGCAGGAACGTCGAGTCGGAGCTGACTCGCGCTCTGACTCGACGAGTAAGAAAACGGTGAAGAGGAGGGCGCGGTAATCCGCTATAGCCCGCAGAGGATCGAGCGCAGGGAGGCTCGTAGAGGGGAGGCCGTGAAGGGGTATTCATACATGAACATCCCTTCGAGGAGCCGTCCGCCACCTTTCCGGTAGCGACGGCCTTGAAGGGACGTCTCCCTTCAGAGACCGCCTCCATGCCACCCCGCCACGTACGGGCGCGAGCTCGAGCGGAGATAGATACGAGCAGCGTGTCCCTGTCTACCTCGGGTCCAGTAAGCGTCCACGCCGTCCGACACGTCGAGGTACTGGTGCGGCTTCATGAAAGCTTCTTCTCACAGTTAGCATGCAAGATGAATAGGGAGGGAGAGGCGGCGTACCGAGGACATCATGCAACGCCTTGAGCGAGTGCGGATAGACCGAACGACCCCGTGGCACTCGATTTCTTATCTGCCAGTCAAACCCACTACGAGTCTCCGATCCCCGGGCGGTGTACATCGCGCATGCCACGACGACTTGCGCTCGAAGCGGCGGGGAGTCGAGCACTGCTCCGGGGCTCAGGATGAGATATACCGGCGCGCGCAAGGCCAGACACCTGCGCTTCGCAAGCTTGTCGCGCCACTGATGCTCGGCGCCAGGCTGTCAACAAGACCGACTCGTGTGAGAACACCTCGTCCTCGTTCGGGTTGGAGGTGAGGTCCACGAACGAGTCCGCGTCGTCGTTGGAGGGAGGTGAGCGAGGCCGGGCGCTGTGCACAGTCGTGTACACCGTCTTCTCTGCGGGCCGCGGCGGTATTGATCTGCCCCACCACGTTCATGGACGTCGTTGCCCGATGTCTTGGCCCTGTGCTCGGACCCACATCCAGGAACTAGGACCACGAGCGAGAGCGAGTTCGCGACTCGGAGGGGAGAGGAGGCGTCGGGGAGAGAAAAGTATGCCGCGGGCGAAAGCGACGGAATCGACGAGCGGCCTGAGCGTTGACGTACGTGTCGTATGCGTGGGCGGTGGCGAGGTGGAAGAGGGGTGGGTGGTGCCGGTGAGGTGGTGTGTGTTGGCGTGGATGAAACGCACGTGGAGCGCACTGAGCAGTTCTCAGCCAACGCGAGGCGACATTGCGGGGTCGAGTGCTGCCGCATCCGGTTTCGGCGCCATGCGCGAGGAGGGGGAAACGAAGGCGAAGAGGAGCGGGAGGGCCGGTGCTGGGTAGTGTGAAGGCAAGAACCAAAGGGGCGGAGATGTTGCACGTGGCAACATCTCCGCGGCAGTGCCGGAGGGCTGGAAAGGCGAAAAAATAAAGAGGAAGTTAGAAAATGTGCCGGGGCGTTGCAATGACTCGGTTCCTTTCGGCAATCGCATTCAGCTTCAAAAGATGGCTCAACTCCTATTGGCTTTTGCAGCTCCTGTGATCATGGAGAGTTTAAGGCGCTTATGCTTAATATGCCGCCGATAATAATACTGTAATCGTGTTTGAAGGAGCAGCCATAAGGGAAAGATAAAGAAAAGCGGATACGTATCAAAAAAAAAAACCATCGGCGACCTTGACCTCACGAAATTACGAACAGATGGACGAGGAGCTTTAAAAATAAAATAGGATGTATATCGGAAGGTTTTCTAATGTGATAGAAGTCAGTGCAAATAAAACAAGGAACGAATAACGCACGTATACAAATGGTGTTATTCAGAGTCGGAGTCGGAGTTGGCGTCCTCGACTACAAAACCCATCGCGTCTTAGTCGCTGAACGAAAACTTGCGAATTGAGGGGAATGCCTGGCGGTATGAGTCCGGCGGCAGTAAGCGTGCGCCAGCGATGTGCACTTTGTCTAGCTTGCAGCCGGATTTCGATATGAATCCCGTGAGCAACTCGATGGGACTAGCTCCAAGGATTTCCTCCCTGGTTTTGAGACTTCGGAGAGCAGGGACGATGAAAGTTCCGAGAAGGTCTGTCACCAGGCGGCCCGGGCCATTTAAAGCCAAAGTTTCTAAGGAAGAGGTATATCAGGCCCAGGTTGAGTCTTGCCACTGTAGATTTGCAGTGCACACCAAACCAAGTTCGATGTCTGCTGCAAGATTGGAGCACACGCGTGCAGGTAAACATTGAACAAACTTAGGGACGTCAATTGCGCCCACGGTAGGATGACGCTCGAAGAAGCAGCATTTTGAAGAACGGCGGTGCGTAACAGAGGCGCCTCACGAAATGCAAGGACATCGGTCGCAGGGTACTCCCGAAATTCCAAATCTAGGTGCCGTAGCAGAGGCATCGGGCCTTCGATGATGGGAAGATGAGATGGAGGAAGGTAAAGGTCCAGGTACTCCCAGCGTGCACAATGAGGGACCACCGCTGCAAGAATTCCAGCCACATCCGAGTCCGTCAAATCTACAATTTGGACAGAAAGCGGGCGGGATCGGGACCTTTTTAGCCACGTATCGAATGTACGGACTGTTTGTTCCGAGGGAACGTCCCCGTATGCACTAATGGCGCTCCAAAGCGCTGGAGTGCGCAACGCTATTTCTCGCCATGTGCGACAAATGTGTGTCAGAAGAGTTGGCGAGAAAAGGCCGGTAAGTGGTGGGAAGCGATGATAGGTTGGCAGGAAATGGATGAAGATTTCGGATACGATTTCATTGGGCAATGTTAGGACGGGGTACTTGTAGGAATCGAGCCGCTCCTGCGCTAGATTTTTTTCTTTCCGTAATGCGGAGATTTGCGACTCGAGATCTGCAATACGTGCGCGATCGGCTTCAAGGTCGGCGAGCATCTGTGGCTTGTACCGGTGGCCTTCAAGGGAGTTTCAGTGTACGACTGCGACTTCAAATTTCGTCGACTCACTTAGAATCTGGTTTCCTGTGTTGAGTGGCCGAGAAAAAAAGCTTATGGGAAGTTTATAATATCGGTGCTCCACTTAAGCGATCCGCTTGGTGAGGTAGGTGGTAGAACAAACAGGAGGACGGTTTTACACCGCCACTGATGTGCACCGCTTTTGCAGAAACCATTCCAGCCGATTCCAGCTCTAATATTAACTCATTGTGTTTTTTTTTTCCATCCTGTAAAACTCTACGCAAGGCTTCTACGACTTTGTGGCCTCCTCGCTTTCCGTTTTCGGTGTAGGGAGATAATTTTCCAGTTTCATTCTCAAACCGGAGTGGAAAATTGAAATATTATCATCCAGCTTGTGTGTTAAAAAATAATGGAATGGATTTCGAAAACAGTGGGCGACCTCTACTTGGGGTAGTTTTATCTCCCGCGCTCCGCAGGATAAATGCTATAAACAAAGCAGCGAAGGGGCAAGGAAGGAGTAGATAATTGCAGCAAAATACGGCTGCGAAAGAAACTCTAGAATGAATGTCGGAGGTATACTGGTAATAGAAGTGAGTGGGACAATCAAAAGGAATCAAGCACTTGACGAACGTAGGAATCGCGAAACGATGCCATTGAGAATCCCAGTGGACGTTATCCTTGACGTCTAATCATCGCCTTCGCTCGCACCACTGAATGAAAACTTGCGAATTGAGGGAAATGCTTTGCGGTAGGACTGCTTGGGCAGTGAGCTCGGACCATCAATATGCAATTCTTCCAGCTTGCAGCCGGATTTTGATATGAATCCTGTGAGCGAGTCGATGGGGCTAGGTCCAAGGAATTCCTCCGGGATTTTGAGATGGCGGAGAGCAGGGACGATGAATGTTTCGAGGAAGTCTATCACCGGGCAATTGATACCTGGGTCAAAGGTTAATGATTCCAAGTACGGAAGCGTGATATCAGGCCCATGTTCACGATTGTCACTGTCGAACCAGACCTCCAGCTCGCAACGAACCAGGTTCGATGTCTTCTGCAGAATCGGGACACATTGGCGCGGGTAAACATTGAGCAAAGTTAGAGATGTCAATCGCGCCCACGGTAAGATGACGCTCGAGGCAGCAACATCACTAAGAACGACGGTGCGTAACAGGGGCGCAAAGACCTCGGTTGCAACAGCAGAGGAATCGGAAAGGGACAGATCCAGGTGTCGCAGTAGAGGCATCGAACATTCGAGGATGGGAAGATGGGATGGGGACAGGTTGTTCAGTTCTAGGTGCTCCCAGCGTGCACGGTGAGGGATCGCCGCCGCAAGGATTGCAGCCACATTCGTCCCATCTACAATTTTGAGAGAAAGCGGGCAGAATCGGGACCTTTTTAGCCAGAGATCGAATATATGGGCTTTTTGTTCCAAGGGAATGCGCCTAATGTGCGATGATATGGCGCTCCAAAGCGCTGGAGTGCCCAACGCTATTTCTCGCCATCTTCGACAAATCTGTGTCAGAAGAGTTGGCGAGAGAAGGCCGGTAAGCGGTGGATAATGGGGGTAGGCTGGCAGGAAATGGACGAAGATGTTGGATACAATTTCGTTGGGTAAGGTCAGGACGGGGTATTTGTAGGAATCGAGCCGCTCCTGCGCTAGATTTTTTTCTTCCCGCAATGCGGAAAGAGAACGCTCGAGATCCGAGATTTGGGCCTCAAGATCTGCAACGCGAGCGCGATCTGCTTCAAGGCCAGGGAGCATCTCGATATGGCTCGCAACGGTGGCAAACTCGGTTCTTTACTGCGATTTCGGCGTGGTTAAGGCTTAAGCTGGATTCAATGGTGTGCAACTCAACGTACCCAAAATCTATTGGTAGGTCCAGCCGGAAGCTTGGAAGAAGTCTATGCAAATTCAAAGAAATGAGAAGGAAAAAAAAGTCATCAAAAAAGGCAGCCGACGAACGTTCAACGTTCAAATCTATTATTGTCCAACTGGAGGTCGTGGGATACGTCCGCTCTCTTAATTCCTGGCTATCGAGGCTGAGACGCTGCCAGCGCAATCCGAATTGCAAGTTCAAGTTGAGTGGAAGGCAGGCAAGCCGAGTTGCACTGCCACTGATGTCTCTTTGTTTCAAACCATCACGATCAATTGAAGTGGATCGGCACAATCGGATTGTGCCGATCCACTTCACGGTTTGCACAATCTCTACTGGCTCTCAGTACTCTACAGGCAACAACGACAACTCCCCTTTTCTTACATCCGATGCGCTACCGAATTTTGGGAGGAATGAATGAATGAACGACTGCAATTTCTCTATAGTAGTACACAGTTAAATCTTTGGAATCCAGTGTCCACAGACACTTATGTCCTCCCGGAGCTATTTTGCTGGGCTGTCTCGAGTTCGCTAGTCATTTTTTCTACTGAATGGAGGCATATACATTGCTTACGAAGGTCTCGGTGTCGGGCTCAAGCATTCGCTTCCAATTGGCTACAATATATCGTCTCGGAGTATTTGAACAAGGCGCATCGACAGCGGCACTCGCTCGACAAAATTTATCTTATCCATACATCTGCTACTTGTCAATCCCGCATTGATGCTTTCCCTGACTCGGATGCCCAACAATATGGATATCCATACCGGGGACTCGCTCTACTTCCCTGCTCGCTCGCATTTCTTTAACTCTCAACTCCTTCCTCCTCATCATGGCGGTCTAAAGTCGAAATCCAAGCTCGGGCTCTAGTGTCTGCCGCGCCGCAAACAGCGTCAAGTAAAATTGGATGGCCTCCAATGAGAGTTTGTGATTTATTCCGGGACACGTTCAAGGTGAGTATGACCAACATGAAGCTGTTCCTTAGCGCTGAATATATTTTGTCAGGCCAGCCGTTTAGTAGATCAGCAGGGTGTGATAAAGGGAACCATCGATAAGACGATATGGTGTCAGCTGTGTTTTTGTTTTATTTCATGTCGATCCCGCAACGGCTTATCGGAGTTAAGTATCATGGACTCCGAATAAGAAAAGCGCCACAGAACCCAAACTTCGCAAGGAAGGCCCGGGAACTGGCTTCTCCGACGAGAAGTTCATCCAATGATACGGAGAAATCTTCCTGTGTGTGTTTCGCAAAAGCTAACTCTGTGACTGTTCCTTAGGATCCCCAGGACCGCGAGGCCAACGCAGCATGTACAAGCACACAAGCATCGGAGCCACCGTTTGGGCTGCACTCTTTGCCAACCTCCTTGCTGCCGGGATGCAGTACCTGGAGTAGTTCGATTGTGTGTACCCGGACAAGCTCCCCGATACCTCCAACTCGTCAACATCGAGGCTCCAACCCGGTCCGCACACTGCCATCGTTCCGATGCGCACGCGAAAGGAGTCTATATTTTCTATTTCTACTTCACGATTAGATGAAACTGCTCCCTCACGATGCACACCATGAAGTAGTGCTCCCTGTTCCTTCGGCTGCATCATGACGAGTCGGACTTCGTCCATATTTAAAACCACGTTTTTTGTACCCAATAATACATGATTCTCTGCTAGCATTAGGTACAATTTACCTGCCAATAAAATTTTCTGTCTCCTCCTCCGCTGTCCCTTCTGCATTAAAAAGAAAAAAAATTATAGTAGCTCGACTGAAACGAATATACTAGATGCAAAATTCCGGACAAATGCAATGATCAATGTCCGACCAGTGTCTGGCGCGAAATCCTCAAATTTTCTTTGTTTGGGCAGAATTCTATCCTTTCAAAAGCCACGTATGAGGGGTGAGTAAAATAAGTAATTCACGTAGAGAACAATCGGCTCATGGTAAATAACAAAACCCAATAAATTCGGTATTCAATTCAGAAACGTCAAGCTACAAGCGGTCATGCATATACTCTAGTAGCATAGCTATGGAAGTAGGTGGTCGTAGTAGGTAAGGGAGTATATATGTATGCGAGAGTCATGGGCAGAAACTACTCATCACCCTGAAGCCCAAATTCGCTCGTGAATACCTACAGGCCAACTTTCACGGAAGATCCTACAGACGGCTTGTGAGCCGAGTTCGTCCATAGAATACCTCGCCTGAAGGCCTTATTCGCCACAGTCCCCGCAGACGACCGCGTGGAGGGAGGTGTGTTCTGGAAGCCTCCTCCACACATTCCTGTCCAAGGCGAGATAACGACCCCGCAATGAATACACAACGAACCGCGCGCGCAGTCCGCAAGTGATGAGTAATGCTATCATGTAGGGAGCGGGGGCCAAGGGGAGAAGCATGCGGCGAGTGACGAGCGGTGGAATGGTGTCAGTGTCACACCATATGAGACGAGACAGGCGGGCGGGAACGTCGAGTCGAAGGCTGACTCGAGGAGCAGTAACGGGTGACGAGGAGGCCGCAGTAACCCGCTACAGCCTGCAGAGGATCGAGCGCAGGAGGCTCGTACAGAGAAGGCCGTGAAGGGGTATTCCATATATGCCTTCAGGAACCGTGCCCACCTCCCTGCAGGGAAAAGCTGCAGCGATGGCCTTGAAGGGACGTCCATGATGGATCTCCCTTCAGGGCCCGACCTCCGTGCCACCTTGCCGCACAGGCGCGAGCTCGAGCAGAGATACGAGCGGCGTGTCCTGTCCACCTTGGAGTCCCAGTACACGTCCGTGTCATCCTACACGTTGTCGAGGTACTGGTGCGACTTCATGAGAGCTTCTTCTCGCAGTTAGCATGGGAGATGAATAGGGAGGGAAAGGCGGCGTACCGAGGACATCATGAGCGATGGTGGATAGTGCGTATACACCGAACGACCCCGTGCTCCGCATCTGCGAGTCAAAACCGCTACGAGTCCCCGATCTCCGGGCGCATGCCGCCCCGACAACTTGCGCTTGAAGCGGCGGGGAGTCGAGCGCTGTCCCGGGAGTCGGGACAAGGTATGCCGGCGCGCGCAAGGCCAGAGACCCGCGCTTCGCAAGCTTGTCGTGCCGCTGATGCTCGGCGCCAGGCTGTTGACGATCGAGGCCGACTCGTATGGAACACCTCGTCCTCGTTTGGGTTGGAGTTGAGGTCCACGAACGAGTGCGCGTCGTCGTTGGAACGGGAGGTGAGCGAGGCCGGGTGTTGTGCACAGTCGTGTACACCATCTTCTCTTGCGCGGGCCAGGGCCGCATCTGCGCCACCACGTTCATGGACACCATTGCCCGATGCCTTGGCCGTGTGCTGAACCACGTCCAGGAACTAGAAGCACGAGGGAGAGCGAGTTCGCGAGCGTCCGGGAGAGGAGGCATCATGAAGAAAAGTGTTGGTGGCGGGCGAAAGCGGCGGAATCGACGACCGGCCCGAGCGCTGACATGCATATCGTATGCGTATGCGGTGGCGATGTGGAAGAGGGGCGGGTGGTGAGGCGGCGTGTGTTGGCGTCGTCGATGCGCACTCAGTACTCGACAGTTCTCAGCCAACACGAGACGACTCTACAGGACCGAGCGCTGCTATATCTGGTTTCGGCACCATGCGCGAGGAGGGGGAAACGAGTGCGAAGAGCGGGACGGCCGAAGGCGGAAGGCAAAGTGGGAGATCTTGCCATCAGAACCGTAGCGAATGTACCTAAGCAGCTATGAGCCATGGCCTATGCAGTGCTGCATAGGCCTCCGTGCCTTTTCCGCCAAGCTTGAATGTACTGCACATCTTGAAGGCCGTCGGGGCCGGCGGCCCGGCCGTACTCATGCCCTGCGAGGCATATTACTGAGATCACCTACCTCTTGGTACGGGGCATAACCGTTTTACGACCTGTCGTGTCATAATTTTACGGATGGTTTCATGCCCCGATCGGGAGGCCTTGTCATTTTGTTCAGGAGGGAACGGCCCGGGGAACAACCCTTGACAGTTCGGCTTAGAAACAAGGGGAGGAAAGATATTTATAGTGAAAACACGCCTCAAACACGAGTACGGTCACAGTGTCACAGCGTCGCTAGGCCTTCCCATATAAGCATCTCCTGCTTGTGGCACTTCCGTCTTGCGACTTACAACTATAACCCCCATGTTCCACAAGATGTTGGGCTTGCTATCGCCGGCCACTGACCGTGACTCTTGGGTCCAATCCGGTGATTCGTCCCTCAATTCGGCCGCCCAACCTGTTGCCGAGCTCCCTGAGGATAGCATCATCAGCATTCGTAGCAAGTGCTCTCACTTCCGTATCCTCGTTATTGGCAGGGCAAATGCTGGGAAAACAACGCTCTTGAAGCGGGTGTGTAACTCGGTCAAGGAACCCGAAATTTATGATGAGGATGGGAATAAGGTACATTCAGCAACATTGTTTGCGATTTTATGTGCCTGACCGCCTACCACAGATTAAAGCAAAGATCTTGAAGGAGTCAATGAAGGTTTGAGTTCTTCCTTGGTACATCTGTGCTCACCTGATGATTTCCAGCGCGGGGAGCATAATATTGAGAATCAGATGATTTTCAAAAGTAACCCTGGCTTCATCTTTCACGACTCCCGCGGCTTTGAGAGTGGTGCACTCGACGAGACAGAAAAGGCAAAGAACTTCATCAAGACTCGGGCAGCCAGCTCCAGTCTCACTGAACAACTCCATGCCATCTGGTAAGCCTTCCCCATGATGCTACCATTCTCATTCGGGTTAATGAGGGGCAGGTACTGCCTCCCGATGGCTGATACTACACGACCATTTTTGAAGACAGACGAGGAGTTTTTCGACTTGGAGGGTGTTGGAAATGGCGAGTTCACTATTTTAGCTCTTTCATTGACCAACACATCTTTCCAGTCCCTGTTATCGCAATTTTCACAAAGTGCGACGGACTTTTCACGGAAGTTCGTGGTGCCCACCTGGCCGGGGGTATGGACCCCGATGAGCTGAATACAAAGTGTATCAATAAAGTTGAAGAAATACTGGCTGCTCGTTTCAAGGTGCTCCAGCAGCGAAGATTTGCGCCAGCAGCACATGTCAACACACAAGGTGACGCACCTTCAAATGAAGGGTATTTCCTTATTCTTTCACCTAGACATGGGCGAGCCTCGCCACACTGGCACTGCCCAGAAGAAAGCCTTTGCAGCCACGCAGGATGAATGTGTCAAGAAGCTCGTCCAAGTCACAGCAGGCGCACTCACGAATGAAGCACTGCAGCTTCTATTTGTGTCTGTACAACGCAACAACTTGGATCTTTGTGCATTTTATGCAATTAGAACGTTTGTCCTTGCCATTGCATATTGATTGCGCAAAAACATGAACCATGTTATTAGCTTGCTGGTCTATTTACCTGTCAATTCAGAGGGTAGGTCGGAGGTGCAATAGACCAAGGACGATGCTTATGTGTTCTAGAAATGGTGGTGGATTATTGCTTGGCATTTTTTCCGCATGTCCAGGGAAGTATTTGGTTGCTTTACAATGATTAAAAATATCAAGCTAATCCAGCTGGGTGAATAGAAGAGCGAAGATGTGAGAGCATTCTGTCCTGCACACTAATTGTATCTGAGGACTGGATAGTATGTAAGTGACCTCTTGAACAGATGGACCTACTGCTGATGATATTAGAATGTGTGTGCACGGTATTGATATTGACTGACCAGTGATAACACTTTTGTGTGTGGAGAATAGGAGGTACATGGGTTGTGCATCCAGCCACTGACCTGACCTTTTCCTTCTGCAGAAAGTGAGACTACTTTACTCTATGCAATGTTTGCGCACTGGCATGACACTCAAATTACATGAATTACACCAGCCAGTAGGGTGCCATTGCTCAACCCACCAGCTATTGGGCTGACCAGCACACAAACTCCACCAGGATGTGAGTCGCAATTCCTCAACCCTCCCTCTGCTGCTGCTGCTGCTGCTGTGCTAACCAGCGCACAAACTCCACCAGGATGTGAGTCGAGATTCCTCAACCCTCCCTCTGCTGCTGCCGTTGTGCTGACCGGCGCACAAACTCTGCCAGTATGTGAGTTGCAATTCCTCAACCCTCCCTCTGCTGCTGCTGCTGCTGTGCTGACTAGCGCACAAACTCTGCCAGCCTGTGAGTCGAGATTCCTCAACCCTCCCTCTGCTGCTGCTGTCATGCTGACCAGCACACAAACTCTGCCAGTATGTGAGTTGGGATTCCTCAACCCACCCTCTGCTGGCTGCCATGCTGACCAGTGCACAAACTCTGCCAGCTTGTGAGTTGAGATTCCTCGACCTGCCCTCTGCTACTGCCTTCGCACTGACTGGTGCAGCAACTCTGTCAGGATGTGAGTTGTGCTTCCTAGTTCGCCTTTTGTTTGCAGATTGTCAAGGCAACTCCCAGCAAGCTATGATCACCACTTGTACCTCCATCCTCAAGCGCCACATGATTTTCGAAAACTTCCACTCCGTACAACTTGGCGCTGGTATGAATGCAAACTAAATATGCCATGTTGTGCATTTGACACCCATTATTCCAGCTATATGCATGTGTGCACAACAGATCTTCTTAGATGGTTCAGCAAAGAAACGGACATTCACCTCTGCATTCGAGCGTGCAGTGGCGGTCTTTTCCAAGCAAGCCTCTGCATCTGGCTTCTTGGACGAAATTCAGCCCTGGGTTGACCCGCACACAGAGGATATGACAAATCTTGACTCTGGTGATGATCCGACTTGTTTCAAAAAGCCCGGCTTATGAAAAACGGTAGACATGGAGAGTGTGAACATGGAGAGTAGGAACAATATGGCCCAGGAAGTTGTTGACATGATAAAGAAATACCGCCCTTGTGAGTAACTTTCTGTCTGTCTTCCAATGCAATCTGACCAATCCACTAGTCATCTTCGGAGAGGCGAAAGGCTGATGCATAGGAGTTGTGTTGAGATGGAGGAGTAGTTATGCTCTCTTGCTTGCCGATTTAGTTTGTTCTGGTTCTACAAGACATGACATTGCTTCGCTCCGGCTCATTTTTTATTTTATGCCCGGCGAGTCCGATTGGAAAAACATAAATACCATTGTGCCTGAAGAAATCTTGAGCCGTGGAAGAATCATATTTGAGCTGCGGGCCACTTTGTGGCCCCGCATCTCCTCTGCTACATGTAAGAATATCAACATTAGTATATTGAGCGGTAAGCGAATGATGGTAAGAATCTTGCGAGCGAGCATGTTTGAAGGAGAAGTGATAGATGCTGATTGTGCGGGGAGCGACGGAATTACGACATGTGTCTGAATCCGAGCTGAGATCGACCGCTGGGAGTGAATGGCATTGAAGGAATTGTAGACTGGGGTTGAGGTTGGGATGAGAAAGGTGTTTTTCAGGTGAGAGTCTGTCTTTCAGTTTGAAGTTAACAACAGGGTTGAGAAACAACTCAATACATGATCGACTTAGCGCTCTCACTTTCGGTCCGATTGACTTGAAACCTGAACCAAACGATTTGTAACAAAGTTATACAGTGCTTAGCGAACTCATAATATTTAAAATCTACCGATTGTGGGAAAACATGTGATATCGATCTAATGTCCTTTGGACATTGGATAACTGGTCTAGATTCCTCTTAGAACACTACTATATGCTGCTCACAGTGCACTGCATAGTTGTTGAGTGACTAGTATACCCCAGACCAATGCCAACTATATCTTTTATTTTGATGGCCTTCAGACTTCCTGGGTAAATATTTCACATTTGGGCTTCGTAGCGCACTGTAATATATATAAGAGACTGTCCCACAAAAATTCTGGACCTCCCCGAAATGTACTCCCCGAGCAGGAGGGAGATTATATAGAAATCACATGATTTCTCACTACAGAATGTTCTCATCAAATTAAAAAGAATATAGCTTCTTTAAGCATTGTGGATTTTGTATGTGAATCGAATGGTGCCGCTCCAAGGGATTTGGATAAGAAATGAGGTCGCTAGAGGGAAAGTGATCATTTTTTGAAGAAAAATGATCCGTGCCTTCTGTTCCGCGGTTTCCCATCGCCCGCCATGCTCAAGGTCGTCGAGCCGCTGACGCCCGCCTTACCGATGTTCGCGAACCCGCCCACATCACCCACCGCGACTTCCAAGCTGCCCCGCTTCCTTCAATCGCCCGGGAAGGACAAGGAAAGAGAGCGCGAGCGACAGCGGATACGCGAAGCCGAGCGCCGCAGAGCTCTTGACGCTGCACGAGTCGCAGCAGACCTCGCCTACATCGTACGACTTTGCGCCGAGCACTGCGCGCCCGCACACACGCTCCGAGCGGCACTTCTTCGCGTCACACGCCCCTGCCCTCCACGCACTCTTCCAATTCGAACTCAAGCAGCGGGCACGGACAGCAACAGGGCGACTTGACACTTGCGTGCAGCCCGAGTCGACCAGGCGCGGACGGCCTGCCGGCACCACCACTGAGCGGGTGGTTTGCGCATTTAGCGGGCCCGGGGAGCACGAGCTATTTGTCGATTGCGGCGACGATTAGCGGGTGTTTTGACTCGCGGCGTGAGCACCGCTACCGTGACTGCGCTTGCATCTTCCACTTCCTCCAATGCGTCGCTGCAGGCAAGAAATCCAAGGCAAAATCCGAGGACTCGCACGACGCTAGCGCTAAATCCACCTCGAAGGCCAGCGACAAAGGGCGGAGCCGCGACCAGCAAGACGTCTCTCCTCGACAACAGCTCTACCCCGCTGATTTCGAGCCAAGACTTCTATCTGCTTTAATCATCTCTGACACTGCTCCCGAACTGGAAGCCGCGCGGCGACTCCAAGGAAATTGTTCGCGATGTCGTCAAGTGGGCCCAGTTCTTGTTAATGTGCCAGCAATGCCAAGAAGGTCGAGGCCGAGGCCCTCATAGCCTACAATCGCACGAAGATTGCGATCCTGACGGAGAAATTTTCCTCCGTGTTCTCGGGTCGTCTCAGTGACTTGACCTTGGTAAAATTTGACTCTACTGTTCTATAGGAGTCCCAGGACCGCAAGGCGAAGAGTCGCACCATGTACAAGCACAAAAGCACCGAAGCCACCATTCAGGCTGCGCTCTTTACAAACCTCCTTGCTGATGGGATGCAGTACCTGGAGTAGCTCGACAACAGGTACCCGGGCGAACTCGATGCGGAGGACAGGACCGAATCACCCCCAAGTCCACCTTCGCGGAGATGGTAACAACGGTAGGTTTCCTTTCACGACTCTCATCAGTCTCTTACGGTAGTATCCATACGGGCCAGCACCATGGAATATTCACGCCATCTGGGCGCGAGGTCTATGCCCGCAAATTATTCAAACCCCATTTCGATGCCAAACTCAAGACCCTCTGCGCCTGGTCCACGAACACCTCCAACCCGAACTGCCGCCATCATTTCTTGACACGCACGCTGCAAGAGACCATTCTTTCAAATTCAAATGCACAATAAATTTCTCGCATACTCGGCTCTCCAAAATGTTGTCGCCCCTGTTCCTTCGGCTGCAGAGTCGGATTTCGACCGAAACCACGGTGTTTTTGTACCGTACATGACTCTCTGCTAGCATTACTGTACATTTATCTGCCAATAAAATTTTCTGTCTCGCTCTCCGCTGTCCCTTCCGCACCGAAAAAGTATAGTAGCTCGAATGAAACGAATATATTATAATAGAGAATACAGCGGGTTACAAGAGGTGTAATTCCAGACATGATGCGGATGCATGTGTGGGTTCCCGACCCAGCGATCGGTGTCTGACCTCAAAATCCTCAACTGTTTCTTTGTCTAGGCAGAATTCCATCTATTCAAAAGCCACGTAATGAGGGTTGCAAGTCCATAAAAAGTAATTCGCACAAAGAATCAATCGGCGTCTTATTGGGTAAACACCAAAACCCAATAAATTCTGGTATTCAGCGGGAACGTCAGGCTACAAGCGGTCACACGTACACTACAGTATTCATGGCTATGGAAGTAGTTGGTCGTAGGTGGTAAGGAAACGGATACGTGAGAGCCAAAGGGGCTGAAACTACGCGTTCAGGGGAACCTTGAAGCCAAGTGCGCTCCAGATAATACCTACAGGCCAACTTTCACAGAAAATCCTGCAGACGGTTTGCGACCGGAGTTCGTCCAGAGAATACCCCGCACAATGCTCGCCCGATGTCTGAAGTATTCGTGATAGTCCCTGCAGACGATCGATCGCGTGGAGGGAGGTTTGAACAGAATAGCCTCCGTCCACGCGTGGAGGAGGACCCCGAAGCAACGACCCTGCAAGTTTTGAATACACTTCGAACCGCGGCGCAGTCCGCAAGTGATGAGCCGTGCTGGTCGTGGGGGAGTGGGGGCCAAGGGAGGAGACACGCGTGCGGGCGACAGTGCGAGTCGTGCAGGGAGCGGGCGCCAGGGAGGAGATGCGCGCGCAGGCGACAAGCGGTGGAACAGCGTCGGTGTCGCACCATACGAGACGAGACGGGCGGGCGGGAATGTCGAGTCGGAGGCGACTCCCGCTCCGACTCGGGGAGCAAGAACGCGGGGATGAAGAAGCTGCGGTAACCGCTACAGCCTGCAGAGGATCGAGTGCAGGGAGGCTCGGACAGGGAAGGCCGTGAAGGGATTCATACACGAATGTTCTTTCAGTGCGCCGTGCGCCAAGTCCCTGCAGAGAAAAACCTGCAGCGATGGTCTTGAAGGGACGTCCATGAACGGATTTCCCGTGAGGGACCACCTCCGTGCCACCTTGCCGCGCACGGGCGCGAGCTCGAGCGGGCTGCGTGTCCCCGTCCAGCCCGATGCCTTGGCCGTGTGTTCGGACCCACGTCCAAGAATGAGGACCACGAGAGCGAGTCTGCGAGTGGAGAGGAGGCGCCGGGGCGAAAGCGGCGGAATCGACGACCGGCCCGAGCGCTGACGTGCATGTCGTATGTATGGGCGGTGGTGAGGTGGAAGATGGGTGGGTGGTGCCGGCGAGGTGATGTGTGTTAGCTGGATGAAACGCGCGCGGAGAGCACTGAGCAGTTCTCAGCCAAGCGAGGCGACATTGCGGGGTCGAGTGCTGCTGCATCCGGTTTCAGCGCCATGCGCGAGGAGGGGAAACGAAGGCAAGAGGAGCGGGACGGCCGGTGAACTGTGTCAAGGCGGAAATCAAAGGAGCAGGGACCACGTGCAACATCTCCGCTCTGCGTGGCAGTGCTGGAGGGCTGGAAAGGTGAAAAAATAAAGAACAGTGAAAGGGAAGTCAGAAAATGTGGCGGGGCGTTGCAATGACTCGGTTCCTTTCGGCAATCACATTCAGCTTGAAAAGATGGCTCAACTCCTATTGGCCATGGAGAGTTTAAGGCGCTTATGCTTAATATGCCGCCATAATGATACTGTATCGTGTTTGAAGGAGCAGCCCTAAGGGAAAGATAAAGAAAAGCAGATATGTATCCAAAAAAAAAACCATCTACCCCACGAAATTCCGAACAAATGGAAAATCTGGGCCTCAAGATCTGCAACACGAGCTCAAGGTCGACGTAAAATACTAAAATTTGAAACGTCGATTTTCCTGCGAGCGACCGTCTTCTGGAGTAGCAGCCAGTGCCTGTCCCCTCAGATCTGTCAGCTTGTATAGACTTTCCCCAAGTTTTACCTGGGCCACCCGATAAAGGAAAAGAGATTTTGAATCAGTCGACCGACATTCAGTCGTACACCGCTCAAACTCACTTGAAGCGACTGGTACGAGTCACAGCTGTGGTATCGGTGCATTTATATAATTGTCCCGTTTATGTCGGGTGACCCAACTTGAAGAACAGGACTGAGGAAGACAAGAGAGTTCTGCACCGCCACTGATGCGCCTCCAAACTTTATCGTGGTATTCATTCCAACTCAAACTGTGTTTTTCCATCTTGTAAAATTCTACGCAAGGCTTCAACGATTTTTCGGCCTCGCCTCGCGAGTCGCTTTCTGTTTTCGCTCTACAATTTGAGATTTTATTTTATTTTATTTATTTTGACATTCTCAAACCGGAACGTGGATATGTTATCCACCTTGAACAGTACAGTATATTTTTAAAAAAAACAGGACTGGATAAAATCAATGCGCAACCTCCACTTTAGGTAGCTGATTATATTTTGTCTCCCGCACTCCGAAAGATAAACAATATAAAGTGAAGGGGCAAGCAAGGGGCACATAATTGAAGCAAAATGCGGCTGCAGAAAAAAACAATCAGAATGTATGTCGGAGGCATACTTGGTGCCATATAATGTGGTCGCTGTGATAGAAGTGAGTGGGATATAAAAAAAGGAACGACTAACGCACATTTAGAAATGGTGTTATTCGGAAACGGAGTTGTCCTTGATACCCAAGGCATCACTTTCACTCGAATCTTCTTTGTCATCGAAGGAAAACTTGTGAATCGAGGGGAATGCCATGTGGTAGGACCGCTTGGGCAGTGAGCGCGTGCCAGTGATGTGCACTTCCTCTAGCTTGCAGCCGGATTTTGATATGAATTCTGTGAGCGAGGTGATGGGGCTACGTCCAAGGAATCTATTGGGGATTTCGAGACGGCGGAGAGCAGGGACAATAAAGGTTTCGAGAAAGCCTGTCACCGGGCCTTCTTGGTCAAAGATAACCAAAGATTCCAAGTACGGAAGCGCTATATCAGGCCCAGGTTGAGCATTGCCACTGTAGACTTGCAGTTCGCACCGAACCAAGTTCGATGTCTGCTGCAAGATTGGAGCACAAGCGCGCGGGTAAACATTGGTCAAAGTTAGGGACGTCAATTGCGCCCACGGTAGGATGATGCTCGAAGCAGCAGCACCATTAAGAACGGCAGTACGTAACAGAGGCACCTCGCGAAATGCAAGGATATCGGTCCCAGGGTAAATGTTAAGTGCCAAATCTAGGTGCCGCAGTAGAGGCATCGGACCATTAATAATATTAGGAAGATGGGATGGAGGAAGGTAAAGTTCCAGGTGCTCCCAGCGCGCACGGTGAGGGACCACCGCTGCAAGGATTTCAGCCACATCCATCCTATGATCCCTATCTACAATTTGAACAGAAAGCGGGGAGAGTCGGGACCTTTTCAGCCAGAGATCGAATATATGGGCTTTTATTTCCGAGGGAACGCCATCTCTGGAAGATCCGATGGCCGTCCAGAGCGCGGGAGTGCCCAGCGCTATTTCTCGCCATCTGCGACAAATGTGGGTCAGAAGAGTGGGCGAGAAAAGGCCGGTAAGTGGTGGGAAGTGGGAATAAGGCCAGGTCGGCAGGAAATGCATGAAGATGTCGGATACGATTTCGTTGGGCAATGTCAGGACAGGGTATTTGTAGGAATCGAGCCGCTCCTGCGCTAGCGTTTTCTCCTCCCGCAATGCGGAAAGGGAGCACTCGAGATGCGAGATTTGGGCATCAAGATCTGCAATGCGAGTGCGATCTGCTTCAAGACCCGAGAGCATCTTGGCGATATGGCTCGCAACGGTGGCAAACTCGGTTCTTTGCTGCGATTTCGGCGTGGTTAGGGCTTAAGCTGGATTCAATGGTGTGCAACTCAACGTACTCAAAATCTATTGGTAGGGTCCAGCCGGAAGCTTGGAAGAAGTCTATGCAAATTAGAAGAAGAAAAAAGCCATCAAAAAAGGCAGCCGACGAACGTTCAACGTTCAAATCTATTATCGTCCAACTGGAGGTCGTGGGATACGTGCGCTCTCTTAATTCCTGGCTATCGAGGCTGAGACGCTGCCAGAGCAATCCGAATCGCAAGTTCAAGTTGAGGAACAACGCAATGGAAGGTTGGTGGAAGGCAGACAAGCCGGGTTGCACTGCCACTGATGTCTCTTTGTTTCAAACCATCATGATTGTGCCAATCCACTTCACGGTTTGCACAATCTCTACTGGCTCTCAGTACTCTACAGGCAACAACGGCAACTCCCCCTTTCTTACATCCGATGTGCTACCGAATTTTGGCAGGAATGAATGAACGACTGCAATTTCTCTCTAGGAAACAGTTAAATCTTTGGAATCCACAGACACTTATGTCCTCCCGGAACTATTTTGCTGGGCTGTCTCGAGTTCGCTAGTCATTTTTTTGTACTGAATGGAGGCATATACATTGCTTACGAAGGTCTCGGTGTCAGGCTCAAGCATTCGCTCCCAATTGGCTACAGTATATCGTCTCGGAGTATTTGAACAAGGCGCATCGACAGCAGCACTCGCTTGACAAAATTTATCTTATCCATGCATCTGCTACTTGGCAATTCCGCATTGATGCTTTCCCTGACTCGGATGCCCAACAATATGGATATCCATACCGAGGACTCGCTCTACTTCCCTGCCAGTGACTCACTCGCATTTCTTTAACTCTCAACTCCTTCCTCCTCATCATGGCGGTCTAAAGTCGAAATCCAAGCTCGGGCTCTAGTGTCTGCCGCGCCGCAAACAGCGTCAAGTAAAATTGGATGACCTCCAATGAGAGTTTGTGATTTATTCTGGGCATGTTCAAGGTGAGGATGACTAACATGAAGCTGTTCCTTAGCGCTGAATATATTTTATCAGACCAGTCATTTAGTAGATCAGCAGGATGTGATAAAGGGAACCATCGATAAGACGATATGGTGTCAGTTGTGTTTTATTTTTATTTCATGTCGATCCCGCAGCGGCTTATCGGAGTTAAGTGTCGTGGACTCCGAACATGAAGAAAAGCACCACAGAACCCAAACTTCGCAAGGAAGGCCCGGGAACTGGCTTCTCCGACGAGAAGTCCATCCAATGGATACGGAGAAATCTTCGTGTGTGTTTTTCGCAAAAAGCTAACTCTACTGTTCCTTAGGATCCCCAGGACCGCGAGGCGGACGGCAGCATGTACAAGCACACAAGCATCGGACATCGGAGCCACCGTTTGGGCTGCACTCTTTGCCAACCTCCTTGCTGCCGGGATGCAGTACCTGGAGTAGTTCGATTGTTAGTACCCGGACAAGCTCCCCGATACGTCCAACCCTACGCTGCAAGAGACTCTCCTTTCTATTTTCTAATTCACGATTGTATGAAACCGCCCCCTCACGATGCGCACCATGAAGGTACTTGGTACTCCCTGTTCCTTCAGCTGTGGTCATGGACAAGTCGGATTTCACCCAGAACCAGTCGGATGTGCCGAACGCACCCGGCGGTTTTTTTTTTGTACCCTAAATGATTCTCTGCTAGTTACTGTACATTTACCTGCCAATAAAAAAAATTCTATCTCACTCTCTGCTGTCCCTTCTGTATCGGAAAAGAAAGAAAAAAGTTTATCGTAGCTCTACTGAAACAAATATACTACTAGTAGACAAATACAGCTCTCGAAATCCCTCAAATGCTTTTCTTTGTCTAGGCAGAATCCCATAATTCAATAATTCTACCTATCTACCTACTATGATTGTTGGACCATTCAAAAGCTACGTATGAGGGTTGCGAGTACATAAAGAAGCAATTCAGGTAGAGGATCGATTAGCTTCAAACAGTGAACATCAAAACCCAATAAATTTCGGTATTCAATTCAACGAGAAACTCAAGCTACATGCGGTAATATGTACACTTCAGCGTTCACAGCTATGGAAGTAGATGATAGTAGTAGGTAAGGAAATAGATATGCGCAGAAACTACGCGTTCATGCGAAACCCTGGAGCCAAGTTTGCTCCAGATAATACCCTACAGGCCAACTTTCACGGAAGATCCTACAGATGGCTTGTGACCGTTCGCCCATAGAATACCCCGCAAAATGCTCGCCTGAACGCCTTTTTCGCGATAGTCCCCGCAGACGATCGATCGCGTGGAGGGAGGTGTGTTCCGGAAGCCTCCCTCCACGCGTTCCTCTCCCAAGATGAGGTGCGTATAGGACGACCCGCAAGTTTTGGATACACACCGAACTGTAGGCGCAGTCCGCAAGTGATGAGCCGTGCTGGTCGTGGGAGAGCGGGGGCCAAGGGGAGACGCGCCCTCGGGCGACAACGGGACGAGACGGGCAGGTGGGAACGTCGAGTCGGAGGAGACCTCGCTCTGACTCGACGAGCAAGAACACGGTGACGAGGAGACCGCGGTAACCCGCTACAGGCGGCAGAGGATCGAGCGCAGGGGGCTCGTACAGGGAAGGCCGTGAAGGGATTCATACACCCTTCAGGGAACG
>JARJLF010000774.1:0-135148 GCA_029378395.1 Mycena leptocephala | reverse complement strand
GTTCTATGACTTTTATGTCGGCGAGCGCCCGCATGTCGATCTGGTGTTTTGCGACTGGGAGAAGATGTTTGATGTGGGGATCACTCTGCATCGGGTCGGGCTCTGTTTGCAACTCGACCCGCTGCGGCTGCGCGCCGCGATGACCGCGGGCGGACGCGAGCTCGAGACGTTCTTGCTCGACGACGACCTCGACGTCGGCGACTTCCGACAGGCCGCAATGGAGATCGAGCGGCGCGTCGCAGCGGACGTCGAATCCGAAGACGCGGATCGCATGGCCGCGAGCGAACTCGCAAGCAAGGCGGAGAAGGACATCGCCGCGCACGTCATGTCCTGGTTTTTTGGCGACATCAATGGTCGCGTTCATTCTGAACGAACACTCTGGTAGTAGCGCCGACGAGAAGCGGTGGGCAAGCAAGGCCATGGCGCGAATCGTGCACTGGGCGACGAGCGATACGCTTCGCACGACGCTAGGTGATACCTTGACTGATGCGATGAGGCCGCTGTATTGGTCGACACCCGTCCTCATCAAGTTCAGTCACGCTGGTGGGTTAGGCGCGCTGTTCGGCGATTGGGTCAGTCCTGCTCTACATTACCGGCCTGTCTCTTACATGTCCTTCAGGTGAACAGCACATGCAGAGACATGTGTGAAGACGTGCTGAATAAACTGCCGGACGCAGTTTGGGAAAACCAAACGTCAGCCTCCCTCGTTGCCGTGACTCGTGAATTGCAAACCAAGCTGAACCAAGAAACAACTGACATCGCGGTAAGCCCACTTCACCCCACTCGTGCCTCCATCTCAATCGCTACAGACCATACCCATATTTATCAACGCGTGCTTCAACATCTACCGCCTCTACGGCCTCGCGCCGTTCCACAAAGCCGCGCGGCGCGAAACACATGACACCCCGGTCGTGTTCTACTACGTTGCGCACCGCATCAAGCGCGACGGCCTGCAGATGCGCGCCCGCGCGGACTGGGCGCGCCTCCTCACGGAGTACGTCAATATGCCGCGCAGCGTCGAGCGGCGCTACCAGTGGGCGAACCTGACGATCTCGGGCCGGTGGGACTGCCTCGAGTCCTTCGGGTGCCGCGCGGACGGGTGCCCAGAGCAGCGCGCGCTGGAGGCGCTGAGGGAGAAGCGCGTGCGCGGGGTGCGCGATCCTGCGGTGGAGGCACGGTTGGACGCGTGGGGCGCGAAGCCGAAGTCGTGCGCTGCGTGCGGTGTCACGGCATACTGTAGTGCCGCGTGCCAACGGGCGCATTGGCCGACACACAAGCCAGACTGCTTGAAGGAGCGGAAATCTGCCAAGCGATCATGAATTTATGGGGTCGTGTTTTTATTTCGTTGAATATTATAATTGTGACCCTATCCCACCTTCTTGCTCACTTGTCAGTCCAGATAAGATGGACATTTGCAGAGAACATGGAGGATGGTAAGAAGGCAAACTTGGCGGCAGTGTTCAAGCTCGGACAACTCAGAGCGACAGAATAAATGGGATCGATTCATCGACAGAACCAGGTATGTTTCCAAGTTGAAGGTTACGAGAGACTACCCATATAGCCTTGCGATACTTGGCACTCAATGTAAAGCACCATGTTGACGAAGCTGGGTTCTCGGACGGGTAACTCGAAGTTGGGTGTGTTGTTGATGAATACCTAGCCTTTCGCGGCGAATAATAATACATTAATATTTCATTTCAGGCACTTAAACATCGGCCCTGGGCGTGTCGTGTGGCAAGACATTGTCCGGATCGACGTCTCAATCAAGAAGTGCCAATTCCAACGAGACTATCCTCGAAAGCCTCAAGCGCGCGAAGGCCGGCAACGGGCGTCTACATCTTCTCGGGCTGGTGCGTCTCCGCATCCCAATCCCAATCTCTCTGTGCTCTCGCAGATATCTGACGGTGGCGTCCATTCGCACATAATCCACCTCTGCGCGCTCCTCGAGGCCGGGAAGGAACAAGGCGTGCCTACACCGGGAGCGAGGGCAGACGAGCGGCTCGAGGGAATCAGGCGAACAAAAGTGGGGGGGTCAAAATAGTGTGCGTCGCAAGGAGAAGACAGGAATATATAATAAATACGTGTAGGACCACTTTTCGGGCCGGGCTTGGATGCTCACATCGTCGCCTCCCACTCAACCTTCCCTCCGCAGACCGGGCACATATTCGTGCGGTTGTGTGTGAAATGTTTGCACCCATCGCACCTCTTCGCCTCCACCAAGAAGCCCTCACTGCGAGCCGTCTTCCCTGGGACTTTCTCGAGCTTGTGATCGTACTGCCTCAGCCACCTCCCCCACTGATTCTCGGGCCACCTCTCCGTTCTCTCCCGCACGATCCGTTTCGAAATCGCCAATACCTTCTGCACCTCCTCCTCCGACGGGGCGCGCCACCATTTGCGCCGTCGAGGACATCCAGCACCTCCGAGCACAAGGCTTGGAATTCATCCAGTCCGGATCCCAACATCCATCGCGCGTCTGTTTCCGTGTACTTCGCCCCCTGTTCGCCGTAGTAGTGGTCGTCCACCTCCTTGAACGAGACTGACCAGAGCGTCCTCGGGCCTGCTTCGAAAAGCCGGTGGTCTCGGAAAGAATTGTACCAGAGTCGATTCATGTTGTAGAGCCTCGGCAGCGCAAAGTCGTGCATGAACGTCTGGTGATCTTTGGCAGCTGCCGTCATGGCGGCCCTCGCCTCCTGCACTGGCGCAGCGAGCACCTTTGCCGTCAGATTGGCCGCACGCCAAGCTCCAGCGACGCCCGCGTTGATGCCCGGCGAAATCAGGGGGTTCGTGAAGCCCGCCGAGTTGCCGATTGCCAGCCAGCCTTCGCCCGCAGCCACGGGGCTGCGGTAGGAGAGACCCTTTTTGACAAAATACGTTCGCCCTCCGTAGTAGCCCGGCAGGAGTTCGTAGCTGTCATTCAGCAGGGTTTCGATGGTCGGGTAGCGGCTCTTGAAAAAGTTGAACTTCTGCTCTGCCTCGCCGGCGCCGTATGCTGACAGGTCTGCAGGCAGTTTGAAATCGTCGCGCACGGCCCAGCCGATCGAGGTGATGCGTTCGTATGGGCAGGCGAATGTCTTGGAAAGACTGCGGGTAGACGGGAGCTCATCCGCAGGAACTCCGGCTGCGGCACTGGTGATCAAATGGGCGACCAGGTCCATCAGGTTGGCCAGCGGCGCGTGGTGCCAGGAGATCAGCCCGATGAACCACCCCCAGCCTTCGGGAAAGCAGAGGTGCTTCGTGGCTGGGTAGTTCCATCCGAGCAGTCGGTTATCGACACTACCACCGTCCTTTTCGCGGAAATACGTCCAGTACGCGTCGGTATTCCAACCCTCGAACTTTCCCTCGCGCCGAATTTGGACGTGAGGCGTCGGGAGAAACCCGAGGCGTCGCAGACTAGGCGCGCGTCGACAGTTGTGCCGATCGAGTGGGAAGAGTCTTTCAAAATGACTTTCGGAGTGGTGAAAGGTCTGAAAGCCATGTCTTTAATTCAGGAATCGGGAAGAGGTGGGCGATGTACTGACCGAGCCACCGTGTCTAGGCTAACTTCGTTAAGACCTTTCGTGAGTGAGCAGTCGACGGGCATCTCAAAGTCCACCGATATGCCATGGTAGACGTTAATGCCGATGCTCTGCGCCCACATGGTCATGAACAGCTCAGACATTCGCCGGTCGAGCTGGTACGAAATGTCGAGCCCTCCGATATCGTGTGCGGTGATCTCGCGACCCTGTTGGTTTCAGAACGAGGCTCAGGTTACGAGTGGGAGGTCAGTGAAAGAGACTACCTGTTGGTCGAGACTGTAGAACTGCAGGCCATCTTTCAGAGCAAACAGACGGAGCAGGTAGTTGTGTGGAAGGATGTCGCCAGTCGTGAAGGTGGAAAAAGGTGAGAGGGTCGATTCTCCGATCTTCTGAACCGGAGAAGAGCTCTTCTCGAAGACTTCGATCTTAATGTCTGGGAAGTGTTCTTAAGATGGATGGCATAGCACAGACCGAGGATTCCGGCGCCAGCGACTACCACGTCAGCCTTGCCGGTAAAGGCCCTTTTGTTGTTGGAATTGAGCAGCTGGGACTCCGTGAGCTCGGGGTGCTGGCGCTGAAGCTCAGTGAAGCGCCGAATGGGATCCATTGTCGTCATTTACGCTGTATAGGACGTTCATGGCTGGATTATATAGCAATTCGTCCCGACCCAGGACGAATTGCCTCCTGGGTCAGTCTAGATCTGGAGTTGCCATACTACGAGGACGATCAAACCCACCAGGTAGAGTCGCGTAGAGTCGGGTATAATCGCGTATCTCGGAAGGTCTCGTGAAGTCTTGCACGAGCTCGTAAAAAACAGAAAAGATCAGAAAAGACCGGCCAAATGTCGCTCTGAAATACTGTAGAGTAAACAGGCCCTAGAAGTGAGACTTCAGAGTAAATCGGCGATTCTTTTGGCTGGAAAACGGAGGAACATAATAGGTAGTGACCGGGGGCCTCGTAGAATCTGCAGTGCGCCAATCAAAAATCGATGAAAGCGGACGGGCGCATATGTAGAATTGGATCCTAGGAGGCTCCCAACGAATTCATCACCGGTAGTGCTGGCGCCCAGTGAGTCCAGGCGAGTCGAGCCGACTCGATGAACTCGATCCGCCGACTTTAGTCGAGGTCGGCCTAGGTAGCACTAGCCTCGCAGACAAAAGATGTCAGCCTTGTGTCAGCCGACGAGTTCACGCGACGACGCAGCCCATTACCTAGTTCAATGGATGAATAAATATCGCACCAGAATGAGAAGGTTGCGGGATTTGATTGATTGAAACTCGCATTTGGTCCAAAGCAAGAAAGCTTTTCGAACGGGTTAAGAATCAGCGCGAGGAGGATTGCGATCAGCCGGTGTCCTTCCCCATTGACTCTGGATGAGCAAGAAAATCCCGGCAATCGTGAGAAGGACTTGGTCAAGATGCGTCGAATCCTTGTGGTTGATGTTCGTGCCGAGGCAAATCCCGTTTCAAGACCACTCCAGGTAGGTAGGTAGCATCTTCGATCAAATTTGTTGGCGTCGTCGGCAAGGCGTTGGGCTTCTGTTGATGTTGCTGCACCAGCGATGATAGCAGTTTTTTTGAAGGACAGCAAGCTGGAGGGCGGTGCGGAGAATGAAGAGAAGTGAAAATGCAACATAGTGGGCGGTCCAGCGAATAATATTAATGCGGTCCCGGCTGATGATTGCCTGGACTCGGCGAATATTTGCCCACTTACCCGTGAGTGTTGATCCAACTAATCAAAGCCGTCGCGTCCTCGGCTCTGAGAGCAGCTTCTCGCTTGCTTGCTCAACAATCACTCCGGAAATCCGAACTTCCCGAAACCTAAAGTATCAGGAACAGATAGGTACCTCTGAAACCGTTCCAGAAACAAAAGGTTTCGGGGCACAGAAACCGTTCCCCGGTTTCGGGAAGGGTTCCGAAGCGCCGAAACCATTAGTAGGCGGGTCGGCCCGACCGTCGGCCCGCCCACTGAAACCAATTGTTCGGGGCAGTTTCTGCGCTGCCAGTGCATTTTCCGGAGTGAGTTGATCAAGATCTGTGATTTCTCGTCAGTTAAAGCCCCCGATCTTCCGTATCTGGTATCCAACTAACTCATACTGGGATAGCCTCCTCAGCAGACCTTCTCTGCTGCAGACTCTGCTATGTGCACGCAACAAGCAAGCAGCTCTTGATATCACCCACGAGACCAGTACTTTCCAATGGCAGAACAGAAAATGTGCGGTGCGTGAGATGTAAGAGGACGTAAGGAAACACAGGAATAGAAAAGGATAGAAAAGGAGACGATACGTACCCATACCCGCGCACTAGATTCCGGAGAGAAAGCAGGCACTGGACAAATGGCCAGCAGAGAAAAATCAAGGATGAATAGGTGTAGTTGCGAGGAAATTCTACGAACAGTTATCCAACTGCTTGAAGAATCGGAAATCTGCTAAGCGATCATGATACTGAGTCGTATTTTTATTTATTTCTTATGTTGCATATTTTAATCATAACCCCATTCCACCTTCTTGCTCACTTGTCAGTCATACATTCTGCCTTCCGGCAGTGTTCAAGTTTGGACAATTCAGCCACAGAATAAATGGGATCGATTCATGGACCAGAACAAACCAGGTATGTTTCCAAGTTGAAGCCTACGAGAGACTACCCATATAGCCTGCGATACTTCACACTCATGTCAAGCACCACGTCGACGAAGCTGGGAGTCTGGGTTTCAAGTTCTTAGCCCGATGCAATACCATCGCCAGTATAATATTACGCACCTCTCTACTTATCAAGAAACTCCACCACCCAATCACCGGCTGAACCGTGTCTCTTATGTTGTTTTGCTGGGAAATCCAGTATCCTCGCTCACAGAGGCCAGAGTACCAACGACTCCGGCGATCATCGTGCAGGGATCCGACACGTCGGTTCCTTCAGCCTTAAGCTTGACAGGAACTTCGACGTAGCCCGAGGGTATGTTAATTGATTCGATCCTGTGAAATGGCGTGTCATCGAGGCAAAGCTTGATATAACCGTTGTGATTCAAAACGCCCGGCTTCGCGTAGTGTGCCCAGAACTCCTTGGCAGACAACACCTCGGGAGCCACGGATGACTGGGAAGGCTAGTCAAAAGAGACGTTAGAATAGAGTGAAGAGCGAGGAGAAACGACATGCGCTTTCATTCAAAGGCACCACAATCCAATCCCTTCGTCATCAAACGCGCAAAACGCGGAGATCCAGCCGCAATAATAACTCGCCCCACCCCCGCTACCCAAGGCTTCACGATGTGCAACTTTCTGCCAGAAGTCGACATTGGCGGCACTATCGGGAGAATCGAACGCGGCCACGAAGCGCTTGATGACGGGGACCAGGAGATGGTACCAGGCAGTCGTCTGCAGTCCATATTCCTTCAACTTCTCCAACCGCCCCAAGATAGCCTGCCAATCCTTCTTCGACCCTCCAGCGTCACGCGCGGGATGCCACACTCGCACTGCTCGAACGTGTACTCGAAGTATGCCTTGAGCGTCGACATCATGACGATCGCGCCGACCGTCTTGTCATTGAGCGTCGTAGTCGAAAAATCCGGCATCACCCATTCGCGCAGTGTCGGGTCAATGATCACCTTCGCAAGGAGGCCGACCATCTGGCGCGACATGGCTCCGAAATCCATCGTGTGCCGGCTCGCCTGCGTCCGCGCCTTCAGCTCCTGCTTGCCCTCGTGCGCGACGAAGCTCGCGCGGAGGAGCTCCGCGTTCGCATTGACGTAGAAGTTGAACTGCGTGAGGATCGTGATCCAGACGTCGTCCGGGCGGATATCAGATTATGATGCTTGTTGTATGCGGAGATGATAGTGTGCACGAATCCATTTGGGGTCGAATGAGAACAGGAGCGGGAACAGTCGACGTCGCGGCGCTTGCTGGAGGAGTGGCCGCTGGGCTGGCTTCGACTTTGAGAATGGGTTTAGCTTGGATAAACGGCGAGTTAACGAGGGTTTGGGGTCGGCTGGGGGCTCGTCTGTGAACGAGGAGCGAAGTATATTCCTGCATTTTCGTATTGGCGGGCACATGCCCGGGCTAAGAGAAGCTCGGGCGTCAAGCCATTGGTTTCCGCTTCTCCCAGTACAACAGGGTTGGCAGGGTGGTCAGCAACTTTGAAGGACACAGGCATAGTGGGATCGTGGTAGGAGGAACGGGAAGAATGAATACTTCGGTTGTGTTCATTCACAGCTATTGCCAAGGCTATTGCACTGCTTTTGAGCAGATCTCGAAAAGCTTCCAGAATAAACTTGATGTACTTATGATGTGTGCCTGAGGAAGTGTGATGTGCACGCGTAATAGCCCAAAAATGTACCAGTGCCAGTGGATTAAAAGTCTGATACCAGACCACTTAGCTTACAACTCAGCTATAATTATAAAGGATATAAACGAAGCGCATCATCAGAATAATGATTTCCCCGTGAGGACTTGATGGCGCATCAGTGGCAGTGATTATTGCCAATGACCGACGTTGATGTAAAAAAGGCACACTGAAGTACACCGCTGTTTTCTAAGGTCCTTGTCCCAGGGATTGTTCCACTTTGATCCATTTTTTAAGACTGTTCCAGTCCCCAAATTACGACTCCGAGTCACCAGCACCGTACCAGCTTGAGGTCACCACAGGTGTTCAGTAAAGGATTAGTACATCCCAGCTCGATCGTCCAGCCTTCCGGCCCGCATTCTCGTCATGAAGTATACGATTTCTTCGTTGAATGGAGTTGACTGGATGTATACTGAGAGTAAAAAACGCAGGTGGAAGTTCTGTATCCGACCGGCCGCGGTTTTCTTTAAAAAATAGGACGGGCGTGAACAGAAGATTCAAGTAAAATCCAAGCCATCCATTCCCATGATCTGAACCATTCATACCGACAAAGCTCATGCCACTTCAAAATCATGTGGCCACGCCCACAATGATACTGGAGTCATCTTCAGTCATATTCATATCAAGTCATCTCCAGTCGCTCTCCTCATACTTATAAAAGCAAGATTTCCTTCGATCCACCCACAACGATCGATATGAAAACGAAGGTACATTCATCAAAGCACCTACATAGCCGGTTCATGGACTAACGAACCTGTGACAGAAACGGAAACTTGGGCTTCACAGCAGCAGAAATCCGGGCATACGGCACTGGATTTTGTGCGACGCGATCGACAGTACCGCAGGAGTCGTGGAAATGGAACATGAGCACAACGATACGGCTGGGAATGCAGACCCACAAGTAGAGATAATTCACCTGGATGTGGATGGTATGCTATCCGTCTTCTTTGAAATTTTGTAGTATGTTCTGAGCTTGCTACATTGCGTCAGATGGGTGGCCAGATCTTCGTGGTTCTGCCACAGCCAGTGCTTCGGAGGCCCAGGACGAGCTCGAGTATATTTTTATAAAGTCAGATGAGAGATCGGACGAGACTTGGGTAAAAATCAAGCGGATTCAAACGGCCGACTAGAAGGCGGCCAGGCGCGAAGATATAGTAGAGGAATGCGAAGCCGGATGTGAAGCAGGATAGGCACGGGCATGTATATCGAGATACGTCTGCAACAATAAATGAATCAAAACACCACCAACGGCGATACAAGCCCGGCGCGCGACACCTCCACTCCGTTGAACTCGATACGCTGGAGCATAGGCCACACAGCGGGATCAACAAGGCGCCCGAGCAGCGGGGCGGGCTCCAGACGCGCCAGAATAAGCTCTGCGACGCCGGCTGCAAACGCACTCATGACGCGGTCGTCGATCCCAGACGTGTCGATGCTCTCAAGCGCGAGGCGCTCGAGCGGAGGGAACGCGATCGAGCGTAGCACGGAGAGGAGCATGACGAGCGCGTGGCCGTGGATGTCTGCGATCGCGAGGTGCCGGAGGGCAGGCGCGCTGAGCGCGGTGCCATACATACGCGAGAGCGCCTGGACGAGGTCCATAGACGGCGCGGCGAGGCGCGATAGGGACACGGACGTGAGGTGCGAGGCACTAAAGGCAGGGCTGTACGGGAGGCCGTCTGTGGCGGGGCTGCTCGCATCGAGGACCAGGTGCTGGAGCGAGACCATGCTCGGCGCGCGCGGCTCGAGGGTGGGATACTCGAGCGAGAGAAGCCTGTTTTCGTCCAACATAGCGAGCGAAGATTCTTTGAGCTCGATGTATTTGAGCCCGGCGAGCATAGAGGCGTCGGCGGCGTACATCATCGTGCGCTCTAATCGCAATGAGTGGAACACGGATGGTTCGAATATAAAAGGACCCAGGTGATGAATTAGACCGGTATCGCACTGGACGAGCTCGAAATGCTCCAGTGCGGGCATGGGCATAACTTGTATCCGATTCCGAATATGGTGAAGTACAGGATTTGTGGCGGTGATGGACAATAACCGCCAGCGGGCGACGTGGGGCATTAAAATGTCGATTGCCTCGATATATTCGGTGAAAAATCGGTATCTGAAAGCATCAAGTCGTATATAGATGCTTAGAGGGAGGTTTTGCGATCTTAGAAGGATGTCCGCAAGGACACCGATCTCGCGATCATGGTTGACCCGAACCGTGGTCCACAGGGATGGAATTTTGAGCGCGATCTCCCGCCAATGATGCGTCACAGAAGCAATAAGAAGTTCTGGATGAGAGAAGTCCCCCGAGGCTTGAATATAACCAAAGATGCGACATAAAACTTCATCAGCCGGAGAATCAAGATTTCGGCGTCTGTGGAAGCCAGGTAGAAGGTTGTGCATTTCGCCTAGATCAAATGCACCCGGCATTCCAGGCTGTTGGCGAACTCAGTACCACAGCAGCCAGTTTCTTTACACCGCTCACCGGCTTGTCACAGTGTGGGAGGAAGGAAGAAACGTTGGCCTTCGGCCCAAATCGTGCCAAACAGGAACAAACCCCGACCTTTGCCGCGGCTGTGCTGACAGCTGTCGGCCCCGCCACTGGCACCATTAAAAAGGAGAGTGTCAACAGCTTTGGCCCTCAAAAACTCCGCAGTCTCCGTCCTACTTTACCATGCCTTTTCGTCTTGCACGATGGACTGTGAGCCGGACGATTCGGAAAAGCACTCCGCACGAAGCTGAGGAGCCGGAATACTACTTGACATCCCTACCGAACGAACTTCTCTTCGCTGTGCTTGAGGCAATGGATGATAAATCCCTTCATCTCATGGCTGCCGTCTCGAAACGCTTCTACCACCTGGCGACCCAGTCCTTGCTCTCGAGATACAGTCTTTCGCCAAAATCTGGCCAGGTGTTCGTCACAACTTCTGACGCCCTTCGTGCCCTCCGAATAGCCATGACGTTCTACAGTGGCACTTTGAAGGCGCTAACCTATACTGTTCTTTCCCCCGATTCGATAACGAAGGATGTCCGTCGCATTGAAGCCTTGCTGAGAAGGTTTTGGGCCAGCTCGGCGCGCATAAAGCAGATCTCCCTCTTTTTCGGAAAAGACATAATAGAGCGCCCCGTAGGGTGGACGATTGGAGCGCTGACTCCGAGACTCATGTCGACAATGTGCGGCCATTCTCAGGTTGCATTGTTTGTCGCAGACGGCGGCCTGTTTACGTGCAAGACTAAATCCCTCATCCTGTGGAGCCCGTATACTCGCGACCGGTACTCCAAGATATCGATGCACGACGGTTCGCGCCAATGGGTCCCGTCCATACGTTCGATATGGTCCCTCGACGTGACCTATCCCGTCTGCACCGCAATATCGCCTGCCCATCCATGGACGATGGTCGTCGTGAACGCACTGAATGTCCGGACGCTCCTGCTCTCTATTCGCCTTTCCGCGCGCGAATGGTCAGCTATCCTCTCCTCCATCGAGTTGCTCCATCTTAACGAAGTGGGCATATGGGCGGAGACGATCTCATCCGAGATGTCCACAGCATTCCTCAACCGTCACCCCATCGCCACGCTGAAGTACATGTCTCCAAGCGCCGAACCCCTCCCCCATGGGGCGCCCCCGCTCGCCCTCCCCAAGCTGCGCCATCTTACCGCGCTGTCGCACTACATCGTCCATATCTTCAGCGGTCGAGACACCGGCACGGTATTCCCCCAACTCACCGACGTCGAGCTTTTCCCCGACGCCCAGTTCCACGCGGCACTCCATCTACTCAACCTCCACATCCCCCTCCAGAGCGTCACCCTCTGGTTCCTCATAGACCAGGACCCAGCGACATGGCCCATATTTCCCCACGTCGACTTTGTCGCGCTCAACAAGTGCGATATCGCGGCTGCGCGTCTGCCCGCGCTCATTGCGCGTGTGTTTCCCGGGCTGCGGCGGCTCTCGCTGAATCACAGTTTCCCGAAAGTGGGGAGCAGCACGCCACAGGCGCTGAATCACGAGATATGGACGAAGAAGCATGAGCTGGTACGGAAGATTGCGCGGGCGAACCCGGGGGTGGAGAGGTACTATATCGACAAGGAGTTTTTTCCGCCGCCGTGAATCTGCCTCCGCGTAGTAAAACCAAGATGAATTTTGTTGGAATTTTGGATGAATTTGTAAATTAACTTTATGGCTATTGCATGAGTAATCGCATAGCGGCGATCAAGGCTGCTATTTCGCAATATTTCCGACATGTTGTCGGTTACTACCTCGGTGAATAAAACATAAATGGACAAGAATGGACAGCGCAAGAATTTGGACGTCTCGAATTCGGATTGCTTGGCAAGACAGGTGTGGCGGTGCACTATCCACATTAGGAAATCCGCCTGCTGTCTTCTACCTTCCCTTTGTTTGGAACGGGAACCGCCCCGACCAACGCGTAAATGGCCAATCGAGGTCTCCAGATCTGCCCTCATACGTGCGGGTGTGATGTATCAGCCGAGGCGGTCACTATCATGTCCCGCAGGCCTAAGTGGCTGGGTCGTTGCCCGGTTTACGAGATAGCCGGAACGGGGATGAAGTACCATCTAGTTCGCGACATGCACCGTGGATGCACTACCGACTGTCCTGTTTACGACTCAGCTGCCTCACACGGCCGTGAGCTAACACCACAGGAGTTCGAGGCGTGGATACCATACATCGGCCATCTTCCCCAATTTCGTCCACACGTTCCAACACAGTACGAGAATCTTATTGTTCCAGAAGGGCTCGATGTCTCTTCTCTTCCAACCCACCCTCTTTCACCTCCTACAGAGCCAGTTGCACCCGTACCAGCCCGATACGACGATTTTTTCGCATCATTGAAACCGCCTTCTGCTCTAAAGCCAGGGGTGACACGTATAGCACTTGGAGATCTTCCACAGGACCTCTCAACTCAACAGAACGGCACATATGAAGACTTTTTTGATTCATTTCTTGGGTTGCGCACCACAAACACGACAACCACCAGCGGCAGCACAACCACCGAGGCCAACCATTCCCAATCCCGGGAGCCTGGGCCATCGCGGGCCAGGGTCAGGCTACCGAGTGTCGTCTCAAATAAGCCTCTCTCTATATCCCAGTCATCATCCAACGTGGAGCTCCGCGCTGATGAATCTCAGTCCAATGCGAACTATCATGTTCTCAATTTTACCCACTCAATCCCAGCCAACTACGACGATTTCTTCGCCCCAGGCAAGCAACACGCACAGCTTCCAGGATCAGCGCCACTTGTCTGGAGAATACCGAGGATTCCACCCCCGCATATGCCCAGTCCACCTCCACCTCCACCTCCACCGCCCCCACCAACCCGTGATCTCGCCGCGTTTCAACGCATTCTCGCCTCCACCACTCCCCAAGCGATTAACGCCGCCGTCCTCGCTGTATACACTGCCGTCCCTGCGGCCCAGGAACTCTTCTGGGAACACCTCGGAAACACCGTGACTACCGCCGACGGCTCAATGCACCTCGTCGCGCGACACCAAGTCTGTAGACACTGCGCCGAGGAGTTCGACACCACCAAGCCCGGCGAGAATTGCACCTGGCATTATGGTGCGACTTTTCCTCTTACCGCACACAACACTAATGCCTGTGCCAGGTTCCGCGATTCTCGAGCCCGGACAGTGGCTCGCCCCGACGCTGCCTAGCGCCGATTCACAGCACCTGTACTTCTGGGACTGCTGCGGCGCGCGGCTGACCGCCCGCGAGCCTGGGTGCCTCGTGACCGCGCATGCTCCGATCGTCCCTCCGGATGCCCCGCCCCTGCGTATGACGGTTAGTATCGAGTCGCCGAAGAAGCGGAAGCGCGGGCGCGGGCCGACGCTGCACTGTGGGCATTGCGCGGAGGCGTACCGTGAAAACGACGGCACGCGCTGTCGATGGCATGATGGTGCGCTTGCACTTGCCGTTTTGTTGAACTCGATGTTTAGCGTTGCTGACTGATCCCGCAGGTGTGCTGGTCAGACATCCGCATGTTGTCGAGGGGCAACAGGCCGGTAGCGGGCGGTGGTCGTGCTGTGGGCAAGATAGCGATGTGGCGGGTTGCGTCGTGGGCCAGCATCTCCCACCTCGCCTTACTCGGCCGAAGTGAAGGTCGATGAAGACCATTCATTTTTAATGAATCCATCTTTATTCTAAATCTTCCGGCACTCGTCGGATTCGCAATAGACGCGCAGAAATACAATTAATTTTTTCGGTCGTCCAAAAACAACGATGTGTACGTGGCAGTATGGAAAGATTGAGGGCCATTGAAACCCTTAAATATTGTCTACCCTACGTTTAAACAAACCAAATACCCAGAGGAACGAGGAAAGGATTGTGTGTGGGGTGCTCAAGGAGTGGAACGCGTGGTTCAACTTCAGCTCAGAGCTGGTCAGGGGTGAGAGCATCGTAGATCGGGCACAGCTGGTCCCATGCGGCTGGATAAGGTGTAAGTACGCGGACGGGGTCGAATAAATTCAACACGTACGAGGGTGCTTCGACTTGACGATGGTACCGGTGTCTTCGGCAAACACGATTGCGAGACCGCTGTAAGAGTCCAGTCAGATCAAGGGGACATCAGAGAGCTGGGCCGGAACGCACAGTTCGAGATGGAAGTCGATGTGGCTAATCAAAGGTGTTAGCGAGAGACATAACCACGTCTGAAGGGTAATTTACCAATGGAGGAACCATCTGGCAAGAAAATCAGCATAAGCTAGCAACGAAGATAGGATGAAGAACGCACGGCCCGCCGTTGTCGGTAACAAAACGAATGGTAGTGTTATCGCTTGAAGGACATTAGCATCTGCCCACATTCTGCGGTGGAAACATACGTGGTGAGCGGCCCAGTCGAGACGACATCTCTGATCACCTAGAAATAATAATGCGCGGTGAGATTGGGAAAATGAGGGAAACACAAAGTTCGAACCGGGTTGACGAAGTTGTACACAGAGGAGTTGGCGCTTCGGATAACGTGGAAATTGTGCTGTAGATATGGTCATGAGTTCGTAGCGGCGTGTACGTATATGAATAATCCTACGCCATGCAAATGGAAGGGATGGGGGGCACCCGGAGCGCCTCCTGGGATGGACAACTGGGTGGACTGTTTAGAACAGGAGACGCAGCGAGAGAGGGTAAATCTACCTCAATGACTTTGTTGGGAGGAAGAACGTAGACGCTGCCGGAGGGGAGGAGGTCCGTTGCAGACTGTGCGCCGCTTAGAATCTGCAAGAGAACAGGGACCGTGGGGGGAACGAACGACTACCAAGAAACTCATGAGCAATTACAATAATAGACGATGGAGCGAGCGTGAGCCTACCACGCCGTTGATAGAAAATTTGATGGTGGTAAAATCCAAAGCAATAGCAATGTTAATTGTGACGTCGGCTCCGCCAGGCACAGGCAGACCCGGGACCGGTGGTTGACCAACCGCTGGGTGGAGGTTTGTCTCGATAAGAGGGTTCACAGACGTAGTGAGAGGTGAAGAGGGATCTTGAATCGGGGCGCCGACGTAGCGCAGAATCGCCGAGTTGATGCCATTGTCAAAGCCAGCGGTACCGCCGTTGGCAACGGTGCGGATCCAGTAGTTGGAGACCGGCTTGTTCGCATTGAGAATAAACGAGTATCGCTGACCAACGACTGAAAAGGTGGTTGGTTGCATACTAAAGCCAAGTGACGTTGAAAACGTACATATCTGAATGGAATCGACTGTGAGGGGTAGGTGATTGACGCTGTCCACCTCAATGATAGTCATGGTGTGATTGTCAATGCTGAAGATGAAGTTGGGATCGCAAGCGAGCGAAACCATCCGGAATCTATGGCAGATCCCGTTAGCAATTACAACATCAAAGAATGCCTAGACCGTTCACCTGTAGCGTTTGCCGGCCGTAACACTGATCACGGCTAGCTGGGAGGTTGGCTGAAAGGAAAGTGATTGAGCTGAGGAATAAGGTATGAAGTGTATTACGCACTCCGCCGGCATAACGGCCTATAAACAATATCAATACGGTTCGAGAAATGAACAGGATTCTACTGACCCAGTCCATTGATGAGCGTTGAAACCAGAGTCTAGGCGGGACCGTAAATTTAATTTTTGAGATATACCATGCTATCTCGCTCACCGCAACAGGAAGAAGAGTCTCGGCGGGGGCATGATACCTGACGGCCCAGTTAGATACAGAATGCAAACGGAGGAGATTGACTCACCAATCTTGAAGAGTTATGATTGTCGTGTCTTTCATTCGCGTCAGGAGCGATGTAAATAAAAGAAGGCTCGTCACAAACCATCATCCACATCTAACGGAATATTCAATTAGAATTGGAGAGGGCTTTTTAGATGCTACTTACCATATAGAGCCTTATTCGGGTCGTTCGGGTCATAAACAACCATCGCTCCGCGAAGACCATCGCAGTATTGGGTCGCTATAAGAATGTTATCTTTAATGGACCATGGGCCAAAAATAAAATCAACTGACAAAGATGGCTATGGTACCAGAAAGTCCCGGTTTGTTGAGCCGTCGGGAACGTGTAGAGGAAAGAATGATTGGCGGCAATTGGGCACTGATTCACAAAGGAGGGGCTGGGGAGTAGATCAGATATTGCAGTTGAACGTTTGAAAACCTTGCACACCCATCTGCCCAGCTATTGTTCTTCTGGAAGAAACCGTGCCAGTGCTGTACATTGTACGTTAATACGGCAGAATCCGGGGAGCAAAATGGAGCTCGCACAATGCTAGTGCTCCGCAACATCGTGTTGTCGGTGAGCCCGTCGATCACGTTGATATTGAACGTATCACCCTGAAAAAACATGAGTGGAAATGATGAGCAACGGAGTGTATATCGGACCTTGTTCGCGCGAATCGTTGGTCCGGGGACTATTGTAGTCAGGACAAAGATGCATGAAAATCAGGGAGATCCTTACGTAGCCCGTTGGCAAGAACGGCGCTGCGAATAAATTAGTTCAGTGCATAGAGTGGAATCCCAATGGCGTACGAGCGACTCTGGCGGGAGAATTAGCTCAGAATATAGAGGGTGTAGAAAAAAAAACGCACGAAACCGTCGGGTGCAACGTTTGCGTTGGTTATGTGCTATATTTGGATTAAGAGAAGTGAACGACGATAGCGAGGGACGCGTACGAGGTCGGCGGTGGGGCCAATCATGACGGCCCCAGTACATGACACCAGACAAAGAGAAAGTAGAGTAGCGATAACCATATTGGATGAAGACCTGTCGGGGAGGTCGATGGGAAGCCATATGTGTTCTGAGGCTTTTATGCTTCGATCCAAGGTTCGGTTCCGGGAAAGTCGCCAACCAGTTTGGCAGCCTGCGAGGAGATCAGGAACCTGAAGCAGATCCTAAAGCAGATCAAGGGATACATGCGGACGGCTCGACGATGACGCTTGCCCAAGGCATCCCACGATTGTCCGCCTGCAGATGACAGTCAATCCCCGAACGAAAAAGGTGCCCCATCTCCAGATCTGTAGAAACGCGACAATGTGCCATTAGATTCGCGGCCAAATCGTAATTTGTGATCTTGATCGTATCACCCACAGGTTATAAGTGAGGGTCTCCTACATACGACGAAACTGACCCCCATCAACCATCCAATGTTGTTCAAATCCGCCTTGACCGTTTCTGCTTTCCTGTTTGTTGGCGTCGTGGTAGGTTTCCTGTATCGAGCACTGGTCTGCGTTAACTTTGGAAAAGGCTCAAAATGGGCACCCAGTCTTCACGGCTACCAGAGTGTACAACACCATAACCGATGTCGCTCCGTATGTCTTTCCAATCACTAGATCCGGAAAGTTGCTGAGAGTGCGCCAGGTTCATCGTTAAGGCTACGACAACTCTGACCTGGACGTAAGTCTGCCCAATTACTAGACACAAAAACTTGCTGAGCGTTTCTTAGGGCGAGCCCCAGCACCATTGTAGTCCAGCCAACTGGTCCCGGCGCCTAATATCAAGTGAGCGTGCCAGCCAGTTCTACATCTTTTAACTCACAGTCACCAAATTTGAGATATCCCACCACCTATCTTTACTCATATTTCTGTGACATTTGATTAAACCGTTTGGCCTTGAGACGAATACATATATTGAGGAAAAAATCCGCCTGTTTGCTTCGTTTGACCAACTTGAAGTGCAATGACCAGCTATCATGTTCCTTGCGCGCCTTTCGGGAACCCGGCCGATGCACGTGCGGCGCCCGAGATCGTGCCTGAGCAACTGCTGAGGAGATGGCTGTTTCACTGTTGAAATGCGAAGCTGGTGGTGGAATCGTCGTTGCGGGCTGCGTGCTGCTGCGTGGTTTCAGGTGTCAGCGGAATCGCTAAGCGAATCTCCTTTTGACCGTGGGTAAAGTTCGGCTTCGGCACCAAATACAGAAGTAGCATAATTGGCTCAGGAGGATTGCAGAGGATTGCCGCCTCCCGAATGCATTTACCCCCACTAGGCCCCACTGGCACTAAATTTACGGATCTACCTTGGATACACGCGGTACCTCCTGAGGTCGCTGGTGACCCTTAGATTGCTGTTATGGGGCGAATAGATAGAACTTCATCATCAGAGACCTGATGCAAACTGGGTTCCTGTAGGTTCCTGTCCAATAAGGTCGGGTGATCAAGGAATAAGTAGCGCATGAAAAAGAAATCAAAAGTACGCCACATGAAATCGATTCCCAGTCGACGAAGCCTAATACGAAAAATTCGAGACTGAGTTCAAAAGCAGCGTCGTGGGTGATGCTTGGATTCAGTTGGATTCAGGTATTTCTGCCGTGGCCCTCTTCATCTAGACGGCAAGGTCCAAGCGTATGAACGGAGATGCGTGTCGGCTCCGGACTTGTTGACACGAACTGTCAACCCAATCAAAACTGCCTATTTAGTTGTCCAGACACCCGCACTGCGACGCCACGCGCAAGTCGCACACACCGTGGTTCCAGTTGGACGGCTCTCATAGCATATGTACTGATGGTGGCGACTTCGAAGTTGCGCATCTGAATGGATACTTATTTGGCAAGCCTTCTGCTTTTTTTCTTTGGCAACCCCACTTATAATTAGTATTACGATTTGTAAGTGATGGCGGCTGATGGCGGGATAGGCGGGATAGGGCGAGTGATGTGAAAATATCCAGAATAAATTCCCTAAAAGTCAAGGCACAGAGGAAGCTGCTCATTTTTTTTGTGTGGCTCTTTCTGCCTGAAATGACGAAGACTTTTAACAGTTTGGCGCTGTGGCTTGATCAAACGGTTAAAAAACTGGCCGCAAACTCCGTGGGAAAAATCGGAAAAAAATGTGGGCGACCCCATTACAAGACCAGACCGCACTTCTGTGTAGGGTTGCTCTTCATCGGCCCTCAAAGCGGCGTGGGCTACTTATCAGATATCTCCTTTGTGGGGTTGTCGAATAGAATGATCCCATCTGAACGTGCAACCCCAGAGTAATCTGAGTAAGTCAGCCGTGATAACTTACACGCTGCCAAGCCCAACGTTTTGGGCCATGGCTGGGTCTCGGTAACCGACCCGCCGATTCATCGATCTACATTCTGGAACGCCATCACCTGAACCGCAGTTTCACGCCTCGGCCATGGGACGACTAAGCCAATACATCAAATAAACCTCGGGCTGAATTCCGACGGCTGGAAACGCGGCTCGTTTGAGTCGGGCATATATGACAATCGTAAGTTAGTCACCTCCACGTACCGTCGGTCATTATTATTCGTCATTGGCTGGGGCGTCACGAAATTGTTTCCGCGGAAGACTCTCCGTTATTGTGCTAGCTAAGTATAAATCGGCGCAAGGTTGAAACAGCCGACATTGCGCAAGATCATTCAACACATTCCCGGTGGTTCCTCATTCCCGACGCCGCACTCAATTATAATATGCCCCATGCGACCGCGACGGGGCATGAAGATGAGAGATATTATTGTCCGGGGGCTATAGGATTGCTTGGTTCCTGGCACCTTCATCAAAGTTCTAAAATCGCAACCGAACAGTAGCTTAGGATTAGGTTCGGATCAAGACCTATCAAGACCTCGACGGCGATGGGGCATGAAGATGAAAAGATATTATCTGATATTATTTCCGAGCGCTATCGGATTTTGCTTAGTTCCTGGGCCCTTCATCAAAGTCTAAATCGCAACCGAACGGTAGGACTCGGTTCGGATCAAGAGTTCGACAGCAATGGGACATGAAGATGAGAGATAGATATTATTGTCCGGGCGCTATAGGATTGTTTAGTTTCTGGCACCTTCAAAGTCTAGAGTCGCAACTGAACAGTGGTAGGACTAGGTTCGGATCAAGTCGCCTTCTAGAGAGCGGAGACACTTGCTCCGAACCTATGGTATGACAGGGTTGGACGAGGTTGGACCGGAACAAATTCCGGACGTGCAATGTAAGCCTCCGCTGTCAATTCATCCTGATGGTTGTGTTCCTGTCCGGATTTCTAGCCCCAAGGCACCAACCCGATGATCGCCCCGCCTTCTCCTGATATTAAGAACCCAGGCGCCGGAGCCGACTCGTCTATTTCACGCGTCCATGAGAATATTCCCAACTATTACGAGGTAGTACGAGGTACTATCAGGCGAAGCAAAAGAAGATTCCCGGAACAAAGTTTTCAGCGGTTCTAAACAACGTAGAAGGAATTACAGTGACGACAATCGCGTGAATCTACTTCGGGTGGCGGTCCAGGTCTGTTGGCCCACGAATACAGTATGCGAGTATGATATTGGTTTGTCCTGACTGGTTTTCAAGCACAGACCGAGTCTCTTAATACCCACCTGGATCTCTGAGTCGTGGAATATGAAATCACAAATCAGTGTCTTTGAAACAATTGCTTCCGAACTTCCACTGCGTCTTCACAGGCCTTCACGGCGTTACGGCCTTGATGTTCGGAAGCTATTATATCGGCACGAATTTGTCGTTTCATATTACAGCTACAGCTACTCTCAACTACTGAGCGGAGAATTAGTTTTGTCTTACATACCACCACTTTGTCTTCAACCCCGTAACGTGCGTAGCAGCCTGTCACGGATCTATCATTAATTAATCACGAATTATCGTATGCTGTTGAGTTGCACGCAGTCGTGAAAGGTCGTGAACTTCAAGATCCGTTGATTGCGGGCCCTTTCGGTGCAACCTGGGAATCGGCTTTTTGGTCCGAAAAGATATTGGCTTCGAATAACTGGTCTCTTGCAGCAGACTGGGAATCTTGCTTTCTCGATCGCCTTTCCGATTACCAGTTGGCCGCCGTATACTGGACTTTACGTCGACTGTAGTTGGTCTCCAAATCCTAGATGCAGGCGTTGTGCGGCCTCGGCGCCCTTCAATACAGCTCGTAGACGAATCTTCGTCATTTTGCAAGTTATACAAATTTTCCTCCGGTGAGCAGTAGTGAACGTGGATTAGCGGAAGAAGGGCCACAAGGACCCACAACGACTGCCAAGTAATTTCAGTTTTGAATTTGATTTACTTCCATATGAGGGAAGTGACGTAGGTCAAAGCGATGGTTACCTTCCACGTGGAATTCATGTGGAAAAATTGGAAATTGGCATATCTCCCTCAACAACGGTCAACGTGTCTCAGGTTGTTGCTTTCTCTCCACTCACTGCGCTCGCATAATGTCCGCCTCCTCCTCTCTAGAATGTGTCCCAGAATTATGGTTTCCAGACGCCTCGTTGGTCTTCCAGGCAGAGAACTGCCTGTTCCGTGTTTACAGCGGGATCCTTGCTAAACAATCGTCCGTTTTCCGGGATATGCTGTCTTTTCCGCAACCAGATCCCTCGAACTCGGAATCCGATACTGTGGATGGGTGGCCCAGAATCCTTCTGCACGACAGGGCTATAGATGTGACGTCTTTCTTCCGGGCCATCTATGATTCTAGGTGCGTGAATACTACCACTTTCTGTTCTCTGCTTAACTTGTGGATTTACAGTTTCTTCGTCCCACCTTTTGCGCCGCCACTTGAGACGCTAGGCGGAGTGCTCCGCCTGAGCATCAAATACGACGTCGACTATCTCAGGCGGCGTTGCATTCGGCATCTATCCGATATTTACCCCACCACGCTCAGCGCCTGGGATCTCCTAGGCTATTCCCGCGACATCATCAACTTCCGCGCGCCGCCCAAAGTGTACCCCGTCTTCCAAGTTCTCGAGCTGCTCAAAGAAGTTGAAGCACCATGGCTGATCCCTGCCATCATGTATCTCGGCTGCAGTAACCCGATCCAGCGCATCGTCGACGGCGTTGAGCTCGGCGGGACATTGGAGATGACCGCCGAGAAGCGCACGATCCTCATCGCGTATCCGGAGCAGGCGATCGCCGTGGACTCGGTGCTACGCTTCCTGAAGCAGCGATTCCCCGAGTGCCATGCGCCTAGCAAGTGCAATGCGGAGCTGTTGCAGCTATCGCAGTTCATCGCGGAGAACTGGTCCGCATGCCATTTTCCGCTCGAGATCTGGGAGGACCATGACTGGGAGCAGGTTGCCGGTGATCTGTGCACCGCGTGCGTGGGCCAGTGCCGGAAGACGCATGCGACTGCTCGCCAGGAATTTTGGGACCGTATGCCCGCGCTTTTCGGGGTCGACTATCGGTGGGATGAGCTCGAGAAGCTGAAGCACGCGGCGCTTTCGGACTAAACCTCTTTTAATATTCGCGTACTATCCTATCATAAGACCATTAATTCCTCTAAATTCCGGCTCCGTCCACTGCACTAATGATAATTGTTTGGGAATACTGACTAATTCCGTTTAATGTAGATGAAAAGAGAACTGAGCCGGTACGACTTGACTAGTGATCTCATTTACCGGGCTGTATTCAGTAGCTAAACCGAAACACAATGGCCCGGTGAAGACTTAGCGATCTGATCGAGTACGTTTTGCTTATCGCCTCTTGACAAGGTTGAAATGTTGTGGTTGAAATGGATATTAGTATATGTCTCGAACATGGGGAGAGTACGGTAAAGTCGGTTCCGACACAGAAACCAATTATTGCGAACCGCTACACAGATTTATAATCCGTAGCGTAGACGTCACATTTACGTAGTACGGCTACCTGTTGTTTCAATTTGGGACCGCACAGGCAATCCTCCTCTTCCTCCTACTTCGAGTTTGATCCCGAAACTCCCCATCAAAACGCCGCCCAACGCACCCACAAGTACAGCAAGCTTGAAATCAACCACTGTATAACTCGACGTATGCAGAAGGCTACGACCAATGACGCTGATTCCAGCTCCCCAACCGGCGCCCGCGACAGTGGCAGTTAGGACGCTGCGAAGGTGCTGGAAAAAAGTTTCGTCGTCTGTCTCCTTGTTTTTGTTGTCCTTGTGTCCAAGAGCCGACGGAAAGACGCATGTTACTGTCTTGCGCGCGGAGAATAAAATCACGCCACCAATTATGCCGATGGGCAAAGCTGAGGGAAGGCTGGACGTGTAGTCTACTGAGGTCACATAAAAGAGGGGGGCCGAAATAGCGAGCAAAGCGTGTCCCGAGAGTACGACGAGTCCTGATGTTAGTGCTTGTACACCAAGGTGCGTGAGAAATCGCAAGACGCCGAAATTGGACGGGAAAGCTGGTCGATGACCCTGTTCCACTGCCGTGAGGAACATCCAGAGTGTGCCACCAACGAGCAGTTGTGGAATATCATGTCGGACGTTTTCGAGCCAGAACGATAGCAGAATGGTTCCGAGCGTGATCCCGAACAGGAAGTCGAGAAATAACAACCCGTAGGCTAGGAAGTGGGAGCCGCCGAAAGTCTCTATATCAAACGAGGCCCGAGTTAATACTGGCACTAGAGCGTCTGTCAAGAAGACTATCGAAATCCGATTTCAGCTCAAACCACTCGGTTATCTCCTGCAATGCATCATCCGAATCGTCGTCAAGGTCTGGGCAGAACTCCAGTGTCAAGCGGACAGGCAAAATGACGAGGCGAAGGCCGAGCATTGACAACGTTACGACTGCACCCACCAGGGGTGAGAAGGGAAGACCGGACGAATACCCGCCGGGGAAACCCGAGGCCGCCAAAAGGATCGCGCCCGCTGCCACATCCGTTGCCGCCAAGAAGACTGCACGACGAGCACACATAAATGTGGAAAGTCCGAGAGACGCGATGAACCTCGAATATCGAGTACCTTGAACTTGTGCTGTCAAAGGTACATCAGAACTTCATACGTATTTCGATGTTGCCGGGAATAAGCGGGAAGACTTGCCTTCCGACTCGGAGCATTCCGTCAAAATCTCGAAATCGTGTTGGCTCGGTTTCCCCATGAGAACTGGTTGAATGGTAAGGGAGAGGGTTGAATTGTTGGTATTGGAAGTGGTGGTTATGCGCCTCTTGGCGTTTATGTCTCGCTTTTATAGCCACACGAACAAAAGACACGAACAAGTACAATTGTCCTGTATGAAACAAGAAAGTAGAAGCAAGCACACGCATAAAAATAGTGAAACGACGCTCCCTTTGGACCTTGTGGCCACCGCGTCCTTTCAGGATGAAGGATCTATATAAATTTCTCCCTGTTTAGGCAACCAACATTGATAGTGGCCACAGCTCCATCTCTCTTGTGGGTCCATAAAAATAAATCTCAACGAAGAAACTATAATCAGGTGAAGATGGTGAGTAACCGACGTCGAAACAAACAAATATTTCAGAAAAAAAAATTACAAGAACTGGCGGTGTCCAAATCCGGAGCTGTATTCATCAGTGGTGGCCACAGCGTTTGGCATTAATATTTGGCACCTAATCAAATGACATGGCGCCTAGTTGGCAAAAAATCACAACATTCGAGTGTGACCACATCCTAAATTTCATGGGCACTCTCGGAAGACATCGACTATTCAGATATTCAGACACCGCCCGTCCATACTGAAATACGGAAGTCTGCAGAAAAAACCGTAGCCCTCATGTACAGGGTCAGCAGTAACGCATATCTATCCGGCAACGTCGTACATACACTGCATAGATGACGGCTGGCCGTCGACCAAGTACACATCCAAAAGACTCCGACGCGCCGGCCTGAATGCCCATGCGGCAGCTGCCCTAACTTGAAAGCCAGAAACGCCATGTAGGGCGTTGAGACAACGAGCTCTCCGTTCCGACGAAGGGGCTCTATCGACGAGACAAGCAGAGGCGCGACGGCGAGCTCCACGTCGTTGACGGTGCCGCAAGCATGACGGTGCAAGCTACGCTGCGGATCGGCAGTGGTAGACGACATCCGAAGAGACGAGGATGAAGATTGCCAAGAAAAATCTTGATGGAGGAGCGAGTTAGCGCAATGTGATGAACGACATGAGCATTGAATGTAGGAGGCAGATTAATCGACAACGCGATACAAAAAGTAGTACAGTGCAAAGGTGGGCAAAGGGAGAAAAAGGGCGAAAGAATAAGTTAAAAAAATTGTAGGGTGCCACCGACCACCACACGCTCTCACTCCCCAGCGAACCGCGTCATGAGAGCCAGCCGAAGCGGCGCCTCGTCGATTCAGGGGTCATCAAAAAGAGTATGGCGGCGGCAAGGAACCCCGACGTGCGTACACGCCGGCCGACAGTCTAGAGGACGGGAACGCGGACGAGGAGGCGGAAGAGCTTGTACCGGGTCCGAACTTTTATCTGCAAAGGGAGGTCAGCGAGACGAAGGGAAGGGAGCAGAAGGGGTCCACGCACGTCCTCATGGTTTGTTCGAAGGAGCGAAAAAGCAGTGCAGCCTTCTTTATAGGATGCAGTTGCTGACTCAGCTTTCTCACGCACAGCTTGCGCACGTGCCATCTGTGCCTTGATCTTAACTTCTACAACCAAACCACTTCAGTTGACTTCAGTAGCACTTGCCCGGAGCCATCTTGAAAAAGTCATTGCCGGATGCCCTTGACGTCGCCATGATTTTGATCCTTCTCAGCGCGCAAGAAGGGCGGTTACCAGGGTGAAGGAGTGCAAGTTGCCAAGAATGGCACTACAGCGCAACCACTTATAAGCATTGCATTGCCGGTGGCTTCGCTCCAGCCTTCCTCTATCGGCCCAGTTCGAGTCTCCCTCTCCTTGGTCCATGAACGATCCCCTGGTCCTCCCTGGATGGATGAACCGACTTTGTCCGTGAGAATAGGCAGTGGTGAACAAGTGGTAAGCTTACAGCTCGAATCCCGTTCTTGAGAGATATCTGCTTGACTCGGAGAATCGACGTAAGTCTTTTTCGAGATTGAATATTACATTTTAGATTTCATTCGGGCCGTCGATACGGATGAGTGCGATTATACGAATGGCTCATGACTTGCCACCCTCATGGCAAGCGGTCTCGAGTGGGAACCAATGTATCGGACCGCTCCAGTCGCTGCCATTCCGCCCAAATGACCTTTCTTCCAGCTTCAGGTGTACATTGTTTGACATGCGCTGGTGCTCTTGATCCGCAACAAATCACCGAGGTTCAGGCGGTCGACTTATAACTGTTGACGCAGCTGGGTTCGACAGACGACAAAGATGCTGTTCGAAGTTCTCATCGCCTTGTCTATTTCTACGCTAGCGTTCGCACAAAGCCAGGAATGGGGACAATGTGCGTCGACGTCAAATGCTGCATGCCGAGTGATATTCTGACTGGGTTTCTGTTCAAGGTGGTGGTATGGGTTGGACCGGTGATGCGTCACCGTGATCATGATGGTCTAAAAACCAAATTCGTTAATCCTTCTCCTTCAAAATGGCAGCTACCACTTGTGTAACAGGTACAATCTGTGTCGTCCAGAATCCGTTTTACTCGCAGGTTCGTAATTGTTTCAATCCAGACTTTGAAGTGAAATCCTGTCTTTCCTAGTGTCTCCCTGATATGGGTGCTCCTCCGACAACGACCACGACATCAACATCCAAGACTTCATCATCTACGACGGTCATCAGTTCCACCGGAACCACCTCCGCCCCGACGTCAACATCTACATCGACGACAGGCCTCAACATTCGCCTCCTTCCCCTCGGTGACTCCATCACATATGGTTTCACAAGCAGTGGCGGCAATGGTTACCGCTCGACTCTCCACAATCTCTTGCAGCCCAGAAATACGCTTGACTTCATCGGTTCCATCAAGTCAGGAACGATGGTGGACAACGACAACGAAGGCCATATCGGTGCTATAATCTCGCAAATCGCCCAGTCCGCTGCGAACTCTTTGGCATTGCCCGCGCGGCCCAACGTGCGCCATCTCGTCCATTTGCAGCACCGGGCCAGATAAATAGGTTGTTTTTTATATTCAGGTCGTCCTCCTGATGGCAGGAACAAACGATGTCATCGATGGAATCAGTTCTGGGGCGCCGGTCCAGCTCTCGACCCTCATCGACACCATTTTCACCACATGTCCTGACGCCGCGCTCATCGTCGCCACGCTAATTCCGCTGACCTCCAACCAGGCTGGGGTGAACACATTTAACGCGGGGCTGACGCAGCTCGTCGACACGCGCAAGGCGGCAGGACAACACATCCTGCTCGCAAGCATGGCGTCCATACTGTCTTCAGATTTGATCGACGGAATACATCCAACGGATGCGGGATATGTGAAGATGGGGAATGCGTGGTTCCCCGTTATTCAGCAGGCGGCTAAGAATGGGTGGATCGGAAAGCCTGTGTAAAATGGCCCATATTTCGGTCTTGTAAAAATTCTGGTCCATACTGGTCGATCCAGATGCTTCACACCGGACAAACTCTATAAGTTTGAACACGTACTCGACCGCGGTGAAGGAAACTCTTACTCCGAGAAAATTCGCGCCAACGTTGCCTCCCGTAGTAACCTCCTACACGAAGGAGACCCCAGCGACTGGGTATGTAATTTCTTAGCGTATAAAGGGGTCATGTTCTACCAGCTGAGTATTTGCCATTTCCTGTTCATCCATCTTGGTCTCCTGCGAAAGGCGTCACCATCCATTTTCGGCACCTTCACTTCATATCATGTCAACCCCTCTGAGTCCGTCCTCGCATCGACCTACCCAGAGATCCAAAATGCTGATGTCTTGCTGTTCTATAGAGCCCCAAGGTACAGACGACACTACTCAGTCGCTCCCTGTGACAAATCGAGATTCAACTAGATCGTTTATCGTTCATTCAACGGAGGAAGATACTCATGACATACCTGGGCACAGAATCTAATCATCCTGCCGCCCAGCGGTTCGTTGTCCCCTCTGATTCCCATTGTCAGGGTCTTCACCATCGCCTGTATTTTGGCCCTCCTTTTCTTGCCAGGAACGTTGATCCAATGGTCCCTCTACGGTGTTGGCTGGCATAAAAGCCGGAACCTGGTCTGGCTGGCATGGTTTGGGAGCCCGGATATATGTCATTTGCCGTTGGCATTTATTTTCGCCAACGTCGTCAGGGCCACACTACTTTTCCACTGGATAGGAAGCCTTCAATATCACTCAATCACGCTTGGACGGTCGCGGGAACTCTGTACCTATCGTTGATATTTGCACCGGCGCTCTACTTTGAGCTATGGATCCTCGATCTCTTTCTCGAGGCGATAAAATCCGCAACCATCATGCTCTCTGGCCACGCTTCACTCACCATCGCCGCCCCTTTTCTTTTCGCAGGACCTGCGGACTTTGGATCCAGTCTTTCTTCCGCGCCGCTGGTCGGTGCTCTTGGCGGCGCCATCGTCTGGCTATTTCACTACACGGACCTCGACCGTTTGAAGAATAGGTTCTTCATCTACTTGTTGTTTATGGCCTGTTTGGGTACGGTGATCAGCGTTGTCGGTGTTGTCATCCTCGCGGAATTCTCAGTGGATGTCCTTTGATCGGCAGCACGCAATATAATGTAGGCTCAGCGGGCGGCATCCTTATGGGATTTATTTGTCATTGGGCTCCGAAAGAGTAGACTACGTCAATTCTCCTCAACGTCTTCTCCGTCTGTTCAACAAACATGTGTTCAATTTTCTGTGTGGACTCCAAAAGCGATACACTATTCCATCTACAGTCATTCCGCGGTCCTTGCAACAGGTTTCGGAAATCATGCTTTTTTGGTGCAAAACTAAGGTTTAAGATCAAAACTGAATACATAGGTAGTATCTATACACTCGTAGACCTAGGCCGTGCAAAAAAATCCAGGGTTTCCCATCAATTTTAAAGCACTCTTGGCCAATCGGTGGGGGCCAATTTTCTTGGCATCACTGGTCCTTGCAAATCTGCAGAAACTGGACCGGGATAGTGGCCTCAACCAAAAACTTGAGTTTCAATGTGAAATATAGTGCTGGTGGTTCCCTATATGTCTTCAGACAAACTTTTCAAGTGTTTAGATACCCTGTCCCATGCTAGAACTGACCATGCTCTAAGCCTACTATTGCATGGAAAAATAGGAGTTTTTTTTTGGCTTGCTGTATCTTTTTTTGTGCCACAATTGATATGGACCCATGAAACTGCTTGTATTCATATTTCACTGTGTTCAACATGTTGTTTGTGCATGTTTTCACCTCACATGAGCACAGTGTATGGATGATTAGTTCATTCCACACACGCAGGCTATCAAATGACCCCAGATTTTTCATAGCATGGACATATGACTCAGTATAACCCTCCACTCATTTTATGTCCCATGAAATAAACAATGGAGAAGGTATAGTTGGGTTTCCTGCGAATCTGCCCTATTTGGTGCTGATTACATAATTATTACACACTCTATGTGCCTAAAAATAATGTGGGAGGTGCATCAGACATGAAGGAAGAGATCTGGTACAAAAAATGGTTAAGAAATATATTTTAGGGTTGAGGAAAAAAATATTTGCAAGGACCAATGATTTTGCAAGGACCGTGGAATGACTGTAATTGCAGAAATAATTTGTCTCCGCGTGCATTGCGAAAATGCTGAATTTCCTGCCCAACTTGCTTGCTCAAATGTCTCAGTTCTAATGAAACGGTATAATTCACATAAGTCTCCCCAGCACCCCCTGTCCTGCCGACGAACAGGATCTACTGATGCTCTTCGCAGTTTGTGTCTCCGTTTGACCGGATGCTGTTGTAGATGACCTACTCTGATGCAACGGAATCGACCCAAGATTGGGATCAATATTTTTGGACTCGGTCGTCTTATATTTCCGGAAGAAACTTTCCCATGTCTGAAGTAGCGTTTGACTGGTAGTAGCTCAATTAAATCCCTCCTCCGGAACGGAGATTTCCATGAACCGACATCTATGAATCTTTACTGAAACTTGGCGCAAGTATGCATGGACGTCTCCACGTTCTCTTTCTTGACAGGCCCTCTATGGAAACAGTCCAATGAAAAAGTGGATGTATTGGTTTCGTTGACAACTGACGATCGTCCCAAGATATATCGTTCGGCTGCTATTGGGTGTGTTGGGTTCCTATTCTTAACTCGTAATGAACTCTCCGCTCTCTTTCGCGCGCAGATATATCTTAGTCTTCCGGTACAATTCCAGGTTACCAGAGTTACGCGGCCCTTGGTGTGGCCTTAATGTCCTCACTACAGTTGAGTTTCTTCTTCTACTGACGACGTGCGACCCTCACATCGTGGCGACGTGCACAGCGGGAATATGATTCCGAGGGCTTTCCGTGCCAGAGCTCTCGGTATAAATTCACGCAGGGCTCTGACCCAACTACCAAGGTTGATCCCTCACTTTGTTTTCGCTTCCCTTCACCTTTTCACTTTTCTTTCACTTAAATCTCCTACCTCATTTTTTACTTGCAACCATGGTCAAGACTTTCAACCTTTTCGTCGCTCTGCTCGCCGCAGGAGCTGTCGCCGCGCGTCCCATCTTCACCCGCGACTCCGGCGTCGACCTGTCCCAGCTGGAAGGCCTCCTTGTGCGTATTTTCCAACACCTCCTGGTTATATGCGCCGCCCGCTGACCCCAACGCAGGGTGTGGCCGATTCCACCGGTGGCTCCGACTCAGGCGACAGTACCGGCGGGTTTAATAGCCCAGAAGCCGAAGCCAACCAGCAAGCGGCGCACGACGCGCAAGTCAGTGCGAATGCCGACGCGGCCTCAAGTGCTTCAGCGGCTGAGGCTGTGGCGGGCGTGGACATCGCTGCCTCAATCGCCGCCGCGTCCTCATCTGCAGCTGCCGCTGCGGCTACGCAGACGGTTAACCCTCTGGATCCGTTTCCGGCGAACAACCAAGGCCTCACTCCCGAACAGTTGGGGCAGCTCTCTGGCCTGAGGGCCAAACTCGCCATTGACACCCAATTCGGCGACAACGGGGCCATCGCACAGGATAATGATGACATCGAGGCTCTGATATCGAGCAACGACGGGAGCGGATTTTTCTGAGGCGGAATATTTTTTGCGAGGTTTATTTTTACGTCTCGTGGTGATGGTCAAGTCCGTAGCTGTATTCTCGAGTGCGCTTCAAATTGAAAATTCCGGTGGCTTCAGAGCTTCAGAAGCTAGAACCAGAATTCAACTTGACTCGTTGACGCTCGTTGAACTTAGTCTCTCGTTAATTTCTCGTAGTCAGACTTTGAAAAATAAAATGAGACAGTCAAAATTTTAAGTTGGTATTAACGAACGAGGGAGGACTCTGATCATGGATGTCGCTACGGTCGCGCGTGGTGGATGCGCTCTCTATGAGGGATGTAATATTATGTAATCATCATGTCTTATATTGCGGAATGTACAGAGGGGAATTGCTCGTCTGGTTAAGTATTCGAGTCGTATAACGTCGAGATGGGTATTTGATTTTGATTATTTTTTTATTTTCAGTGGCATCACTTAGAAGCGCCCAAACAAGCGCCCATCGCCGATTGTCGCTTCTCCGCCGCGGAGTGCACAGCAAAACACGACCACCATCAGGTCAGCGGGATGCCCGTGACCGTCGCGTCGCGCTCCTCATCATCGTCCTGGACCATTCCAGCCTTCACTCTTCTCTGTCGCTTATCCGCTTATCGCGCCCAACATTTCTTTACTATGCTCCGCCATGAGCACACCTCTAAAAGAAGTTTCCGAGTTGAAGGACGGATGCGTCCGCCCGCGCCACTGGGTGCTCGGATACACGCGGAGCAGCAACGATCCGATACACAAGCACGACGTCCAGGTGGCTGCCGCGCTCATCATCAAAAAGATCAGTGGACGCCTGCCATGCTACGGCGGATGATACAGCGCCGAGGCAAATACATTGGAAGGGACGCTGTCTTGGACGCAAATAGACACCGCGTCTGCACACGGCACGTTCGTATGGATGCGCTTGCACACCAGGGTTCGTTGTCGGGACGCAGATATGTACCAAAACGACCGAGCGAGCGGCGGGTGCGGTGCGGCCGGGTGTACTGGGTCAGCGTTTCTCCGTCTGTGCGTGAATTTGGGTCTTAACTACATTGGTGCGGATGCCCATCGAGAATCCCTCCCGTCCTGCCCCTCCCTCTTCCCCACACGCGCTGACACTCTCTCAGAGCTCCCAATTCCGATATACATTTGTTAACAGTAACGACAAATATGCCCCAATCCCAGGTGCGTCGTACCTGCTTGTTCACCTTTCTTTCTCATTTGCATTTCTTAGGCGCTTGTGCGAGCCTGCGTTTGCACCACTCCTTCGGCTCTCTTGCGCGAGGAGTCAGGCGGCGTCCCGGCCTTGGGCTGCTTGCTGCTCCTTGCGCACGGTGGAGATATGCTGCCGTGCATATCGCCCCCATCATTTTTTTTCTGCTCTTCACTTTTTGGCGGAATTTCGGGTGCACGTGACAACCCCTGTCCGATTTGAGCTTTTTTACACCTCGAATCCGCTCCAGCGTAAACTTTTTCAGACCAAATCTGAGGAATTTATACTACAGTATGAGTATGAGGATAAAGCGATCAAGGAAATCAATGAATAACATCGAGGGCCTCGTTAACAACGGGCGTAATAGCCTTCTTCGGCTTTCCATGCGCATCCATGGGCAGCAACTCCTGCAGTCGTTCGTTGAGCTTAAATCCAACGGTTCGGAGGGGGACAACCCAATGACGGATGCTCGTTCCTTGTAATATTCTGAGGACGTGCGAATGCATCCGCCCACCGCTCCGCGCTGCGCGCGCCACCATGTCCTCGTATTCATTGCCCTCCTCGAGCAGCTCAGCAGCCAGGGTCGAGTCGGTGGCCGAGTGAACCTCGATTGTGGGCGAGCCGGCGCAGTAGTCGAAGAGCGTAAGGAAGAGTGTGCACGAAGGATTTGACGCGATGAAGTTAGCCTGCTTCAGACATATTGAGTGGATGTTTGCTTCGTAGTCGCGATGCATTAACGCGCGGAGATAGTCGCGTTCGCGTACGAGGAGGTTGGAATGATTCTCATCTGTTGCGCATGTAAAAATTGCAATCAAGAAGATGTGCGTATGTGAACTCACTGAGGGCCAGGTATCCGTAGGACCGACAGGTAGCCTGATGACCGCCCTGCTGCTAGTCGACCTTCTGGCATTCCGGGGAGCAGTAATAAAAAGATTTACATCCGGAACAGCGTTTGAACGTTCTCCTCACGGCGATGGTGCTGCACTTTTCAGACTGTCAGATCGAAAGTGACGGGGAGGGTGAGATAAACACACTGCGAGGTTGTCGCACGCTTTGGACGGTTCTCGGCTGCCAAGTTGAGCCACAACCTGGAAGGGACCAGCGGAGATGTGGACCAAACTGTCCCATTCAATAAAAAGTGCCGAACCTTCGACCGCGTCCGTCCAAATGGCCGGCATGACTTTGTCGAGGGAGCGTTCCAGTTGTACAGCGGTGCGGTAGAAGACCAATCCTTTGGGAATAATCTCGGCGAGGAGGTCCCTTAGATAGCCGTGAAGCTCCCCGGCACATTTCGTGACCGTGCATGCCACGATGACTTCAAGGAGGCCGCTGCGGAGGCCCTCCTCCAGCCTTGTGTATCCCTCCATCGAAAAGAGCATATGTTTCAAAAGGTCGAAACATCCGCTGAGAGTTTCGCCAGTGTCCGCTCCCGGGATACGGATGATACGTAGCATAACGCTGACGAGGGCGCCGATGCCCTTGTTCAAAATCAACGCCTTGCACAACGGGGTTAGAGGCGCGACCGGCCACTGTTCTTGAAGCTCTCCACTAAACTCCACCTCGATGATGAAGGCCACTAAGCTGGACATGTCGATACAGGTAGAGCTGCGCGAAAGCGGCGACGCACGTACCGCAACCATGCGCATGTATGCCACCGCCAGATTGGCCAGGTCGTCTACAGTGCCGCCGGCGCCCTCGATGAACTCCGCGAGATGACCGGGATCACTGGCGCCGGAGTCAAGGATGAACGACCCGAGGTGGGTAAGCATGAACTCTTGAAGGGGGCCAGGAACGGTGGGGACCAATTTCCATATGTGCGCAATGAATGTCCGGAATCCAGATGTCCCTGACATGAGTTCCCACGTCTGCGGGTCGTCCTGGAGCTGTCCAGCAAGTCTGAGGAAATGATAATAGAAGGTCGATCGATCATAGGGCAAATCACGGAAGTGGTCCCAGCTGTCGGACATGAACTGGGTCCAAGCCCAGACACGGTGCCACAAGGGAACCCCAGCCCCCGGAGGTAGTTCGTGCATGAAAGCAATCGCGTCGTTGGATATTAAGGCACGCGACACAACATCTTTCACGCGGGACTCGGAGTCTATGACGTCGAGTTCTTCGGTCGTTGGAATTCCGGCTGGGTCTAGATTCCAAAAGAACGCGGGCAAGAAGGCTGTGGCATGAGATTCAGGAATCTCGTCGTTGTCTATGAAATTCCTCGCGCGCTCGCACGGCGGACAATCAACTGTCACTTTCCGTGAGAGTTTATACTGTCATTGAAGTGTCACTTGAACTGTCATTTGCTTAAATCCGGGCACTTACCCCTTTTGTCGAACTGACGGCTTTTGCCGTGGCCACGATGCAGCCACACGTTTTCGGGTCTTTCCGTGAAATAAATGATCTGAAAGTGATAATATTCCTCTCTTGGGCTCAGTTCCTACTCAAATACCTTCGGAGAGGGCATAAAATAAACCTACGAGCATAGAGCACCAGGTCAACAAAAAATTTGATGGAGAGCACATGAAAACTGAGCGAGAACACACCCGAATGCAAGAATGTTCGGATGTGATTGAGAAATTCGATGTTCTGGGTCATTCAACCATCAGATCCACATAAACTTTGGTGGGGCATTTATTTCAGCTATAATATAGTTCCGTGATTTTTACTACATCGAAATTCATGGCAGGAGGGCTACTATGGACGCACATCAAGAGGAGCGTGGCCCGCCGGGTGGTGCCGGGGAATTCCGAGCTGTCACGCTCATGTTGACGCACTAGCACGCCAGCCATTCCGCCCCTCATTTCGCTCTGCAAAAATTTCTAGAATCCTTGGGTAGTCAAATTCAATATACACAACAAATTTTACATGATTCGGTTGGTTGAATAAAACAGAACATCGAATTTTTCGAACACATCCGGACATTCTTACATTCGGGGTGTGTTCTCGCTCAGTTTTCATGGGCTCTCCCACAAACATTTTTGATAACCCGGTGCTCTTTCCTCGTAGGTTTATTTTAAGCCCCCTCCGAAGGTATTTGAGTAGGAACTGAGCCCAAGAGAGGAATATTATCACTTTCAGATCATTTATTTCACGGAAAGACCCGAAAACGCGTGGCTGCATCATGGCCACGGCAAAAGCCGTCAGCTCGACCAAAGGGGTAAGTGTCTGGATTTAAGCAAATGACAGTTCAAGTGACACTTCAATGACAGTATAAACTCTCGCGGAAAGTGACAGTTGATTGTCCGCCGTGTCGACATCCCGAGGAGTGCAGTTTTTCTTGCATGCTGCCACCGCTAAACGCTTGAACGGAAATCTGTGGCACTGTGGGATATTACTGAAGCGGATCGAGACTCACCCTTACGGACGGCGGAAGACGCTTGAAGTTGTCGATTCTGAAAGCAGGATGCATATTCCTGGATGGATACTGGTGGGCCGATGGTGGAAGGCAGATGAGAGAAGGACAAAGACCAAGAGAAACAAAGCGACAACAAACGCGTGACTACAATGAGGTTTGCGAAGAATTCGTGCGTAAAATTCGAGATTTCAGCCCGAGGGTTTAAATCAACTGCGGATGCCCCTCGAAATTTTGTTGAAACTGTTTTGAGCTTGATTTTGAGTATGTACGCCCAAAAAGGCAGTTTCGGAACACAGATTCCCGCTAAGGGTTCTTAGGGCGCCTTAACTTAGCCTAACTTCAGCCACTTGCTCACATTTTTCGTCAGCATTTTTGTCATCGTGTTCTCCCCTGCCAAAAATTATCGGCTTGACTCAAACCGGGCCTTCGCCGATGATTGCCGCAGCTGAACACGTAATATCTTTTATTATTAGTCCGTTCTTCAAGTTCGCGGAGTCGTTCTTTCTTGTTGGCGTTCCCCTGGCATGCACCTACCGGCAACGACGACTGGGCTATCACATCTGGATTCGCGTCTTTCTCGGCCAATTCTTCGTCTTTCCCCTCAGAGTTTTTTTCTAGTTTCGTACTCCATTTTTATTTTTATTTGCACGGAGTTGCCTCATCCATCGCTATATTAGGGACAGTCAGATTAGCGGATTCAGGCGCGATTAAGGCAGCGATTCAGACACGATTATGGGATTAAAGATAGGCCATAATCGCGCAGAATTGTGTGAAAATCATTGTCAATTTTGACCGCCCCAGCTCGATTTCGATTGAATCGATTCTGCTGTGATTATGGACGCGATTCTACGCGTGAAATAATTTCCACCTTGTTTCCACCTCCCGACGCGTCCTGCATAGCCACCGGTGGTCATCTAGATGCCACATCCACCCGACGTACATGCCGCACTGAGGCCTTGTTAAACACCTATGTCCAGAATAACAAAGGCCGGCAGCGTCGTGTCCCCTTGCGCCAACGTGCCGCAGCCTACATCCGGAGAGAAAATCCACGAGCCTTCAATGCCTTGCATAAACCTCGATGCTCAATAAATAAATAACAAATTATATCAGCCACAAACCAAATGTAGTCCGGTTAAGAAATGGAGGGAATGAGGATCACGAATCGTTTCTTAATCGGCTCCAGCTGCGCGATTCTCCCACACTTTAATAAATTCTGAATTGTTCCAGAATCGTTGGCCAGAATCGCGGCTGAATCTTCTACTCTGACTGCCCCTATTGAGATCCTCAGCTGACCTCGAGTTCATGTTAAGCAGACTGCTATAGTAGTGAAGGTCCACGGGCAATTTCAACAACAGCACAAATCCACAGTGATCCGCCTCGGTTGAACCAGGTCCTTGCGCAATCAAATATCTCAACTCCATAAACCAAGGCATGTTGAGCTCGTGGTTCAAAAGTCTGTACATTTTGAGCAGTACAGCTGAAATGCACCGCAGTTATATCCACGGAGCATTTTTGACGTGTAAACAAGACGGTCCGCCGCTCCGCTCCGGCAATGTGAGAAAAGGAAGATCGATTATTCAACGCAGGTCAAAAGTATGGACATCGAACACTGTAGGAGACACGGGGAAATAAGGGAACTGAGAAATGTTGCGGAAAAAAGCACGAGGTGGACGGCAGGCAAGTTGGGTTGGTGCCAAGAACGGAATCTGGCAAATGATATGTTGACGATGATGATCTGTTGCGAAAAGACGGAAGAATAATATATTTCCGCACCAAATGAAGTTGATGGCCAGAACGAGCAGAGGTTGCGCGGAGGGATAAAGCACCATGCGCCAGCCCAAACCCGGGATAATTTCTTGTGAACAGATCCATGCATAGAAGAATTGAAACTGAGTCAGAAAGGACTTTGAGCACATCAGCAGCAGAGCATTGAAAGTCTGAAGAGTGCAAGATCGGGCCAACTTGAAGAATTGATGGTGGGGCGTGAAGCGATATTGATGGCGGAGAAAGAAAGTGATTATTGGCGAGAGACCAGCGACTTATTTATCTATCCCTCGGTGATACGGCCGTAGTTCTGGAATCTTATCTCTCCCCTGTCGCGCTTCAAGGCCTTTGATCTAACTGAATCTTTTGCCAGATGTTCTCCCCGTCCGTATCACTTCGTAAACCGCCGCTTTCCACTCGTTCTGACGTGCTTCAACACTATGGCTCCCCTTCAAGGAGGAGGGACGATGTAACGGACGTGACAGTCACTCCGTCCCCGCCTCGCATATTATATTCTTTCTGTTATTTTTGTTACTCACCACATTCTTTTTATTTCTAGTTTCCTTTGACGCATTCGTCGCGTCCCAACATTCCTTCAACTCCGTTCGTGGAGTGCATCATTGATGAGATCATAGTTAGCACTGCCACCTCCTACTCGTATATAAAGCCACTGTCGTATTTAGGCTCCTTGGGGTGAATCCTACACTTACAACAGTCATTTGTGTTCGCTTCGCTCAACCTCTCGTGTGGCAGATCTCGCTTCTCTGCGCATCCGTCACAGACAAGTACTCCGAAGAGACGAATATGGGGATGGGAAAGCTGTGATCTCATCTAGTACGTGCATTATATCTGCGGCTTCCTATCTCCTTTCGAGCTCCCCTGCTTGTGTCCTTGGCGCTGCTACTACGTCCTTCGCAGTCATAAAGCGCCGCTCATCGCCAACCTTTAGCCCCAGTATTCAATTCCGCGCTCATATACCCGTGCGTTGTATTTCGCACTTGGAATTGAACCTGTTTCCGTCTGATACGTGCCGCCTTTGATCAGGGAGATGATAATTTCTCCGGTTGTCCCAGCGACCCAGCGCGCTCACGTCCCGCTCCAAATTTCGCGATAGGTCGTCTCTAGGATGTGCGCCCGCATTTTTGAACGATCTCAACATTCGTTCTTCATCTCGTCCACAAACAGCGCGCGTGAAAACGAGCCACCGCCTTTCACTTGAAGCGCCTTCGGCTCGTTTGCTCTTCTGAACCCCTATCTAAGTGATATTTTATTTCCTGCTGGTGTGTATACAGCGTCGTCTCCTCCATGTTCTCTACTAGTAAAAGAATTACGAAGGGGGGGGGGCGTCGTAATACTAGAGTCTTTTCAGTCCTGTTTACCTGTTTAAGAAGTCATCCGTTCCGATTATTTGCTGATAAACTGAAACGATTCGTAAGGTAAGCATGATATCGCCAGTGAACAAAGCAAACCGCTGACCTTCCTCTAGGATTACGGGCGCCGCTTGGTGTCCTACATGAATGGCGAAATAAGGAACGACGGCAATAGCAGCTATGACGCAACTCACAATAGCCTCTCCTTCCCAAAATATAAACGGCCGGGGTTCAAGCGAGAATTTCTGCTATCGGCGCCCGCATCAGAATGAACAGGTAGTAGTTATGCGGCATACTAGACCTACATGGTACGCGCAGAACTTGTCTCGGAAGTCTACAGAAATAAGGTAAGATTTTACTCCCCGACGCAGGACATTCACATGCATTTCGTGACCGACGCAACGTCGTTTGGCCGGTCTCCGTAGCTCGGGACGTATTTTTTCACCATTACGCCAGCCTGGAGGCGCTCTCGAAGAACGTCTTTCTGCGAGCACCCACAATGGTCAGTATCCATGTCACCTGGGACCGCGACAGTACACTCACTTTGTTAAACAGTAGAATGATCGCGGTTTTAGCGAGGAGTCGATTGCAAACAATCTCCCGCCAGAGCTCAAGCGACTCTTGCTGTAGGCAGTGTACATGGGATCAGCCTCGGCATTTGTAGTGAGCAGTTAAGACGGGGCTTACGATGCGGCTGACTTTCGGGTCTTCGTCGAGACTTTGCCAGAAGACCAATGGCGCCAAGAAGAAGATGGTTTGTACTGAAAGAACCATGTCAACCATTCAGACGATAAGGAACAATCCATATACAGACCATCGTCGAGATATGGTATCTAAACCGACCTAACGTGTTAGCGAGATTATTACAACGTGAGCAAAGTGATTGACCCATGTTGATCGCTGTGGAGAGGTTTAGCGTACGAACCCGTAGCTTCACAGGAGTTTAATTACCTGTCTACTGCTTCCACAGACCTCAGTAATGTAGAACTCCGTCCCTGCTCTGACGCCTGGTTAAAGCCTCCGCTAAGTAATCTCTCGTTGTGAAGCTGAACTAACCGCGCACCAGTCTCCGTCACAAACCAATGTTCCTCAATACCCGGTGTTCGTTGTTTTCTCATTCGTTTAATATCCCCTAATGAAACGCAAAATCAGCCTCAAGAAAACAGCGACGATGAGAAGGCCCACGATCTGTTGGTACATAATCAGGCGCAGCGATTCGCGCAGTGTCGTTCGAAAAGCTGTAAATTTGAGTAAAGCGTCCGCGGCAAGTAACGAAGCGCGCGTACAAGTCGGAGTCATCTTGGAGGTAAACACCGTGCGATTTGAGGACGCGCCACACAAGCAATCCTCAAACAGGGCAAGAATTCGTCTTTGCACGCAGCGAGAACTTGCGTGACCCGTGAAAGGTCGTTGCTGGTCTTGTAGCCACCCGTAGTACTGTCCATTTGATGATGCTTGTATCAAACGCCATCAATGGAGATAAGGATAGCACATGACGCCGATGCTCCGTCGTGAGAGGCGTCGCATGTTTTGATTCCGCGGAATCAGTTTCGAGCGCTTCCCGCTCGTGTTGGAGAACAACCAGTATGATCTTGATCCAGCTGCGTGTGTTCGTTCGGGGAAATAAAAACGAGACAGATCCTACCAGCGACGCACCTTATGAGATTGACTTGGATCACCGTTTTCCACACCAGTCGTTCACTCTCGAAATATTTCGGAGTAAGTGCTTGCCTGAAACCTTTCAAAATGTCAGGCGACGCCCTCCAACAAAAAATATCTGATGAGTAAACGGACTGAGTAGCGCCGAACTCTGTTAAATAATGGTCTCAGCCAACTGCAATGAAAGAGTAAAGCACGTCTGACCTTCCCGGATTCTGATTGGCCTACAATGGAAGTTCTCAGCCCCTGAATAGATAGATGCAGTACACAACGGGGACGAGCCTAAGAGTACGATCTTGGCCGCGCGTTTTTCCTCTCCAGTGCCTTCTTCGATTCCGCCTCCTCAGACTGGCCCGATCCGAGCACCTGCGCGCCTGTGAATTGTGTCGTTGTGGGTGATATGAAAGGGGACTGTGGTGTCGGTGATATAGGAAGGGACCGCCGCCCCAATGGTGCAGAGAGTTTTCTCAACATCGAGAATGGTGATGCCGATCCGTCAACTGCCTTTTTCCATTCCAAGGGTTCCAAAAGTAAAACATTGCTGATCTCGGTGATATTTGGCCGCTGTCGGGGATTGTTATGCCAGCAACGTTTCAGGAGCGGATGAAGGTCCTTCAGCTGTGCGACCGCGTTTGGTGGGATCTCTGGACGCTCGCGTTTGGTCACAACGTTGTGGATGACCTCTACATCTTGCAAATGCGGGAATGGCAACTTCCAGTATAAATCTGTACTTATGGCTTCGTCAATAGGCTGGCATTCTCGAGCAGAGACATACTTCTAAAATGGTACAGCCGAATGCATATATATCCCGCTTTGTCAGTGAAGCCTGGCGTTCAGCTTTTCTCGAGCTGTCGAGAATTTCAGGTGCCAACCATCGGAGGGTGCCACGGGTGCTGCCCGCTGATGATGTGCTAAGTGCTTGACTCTCGACTGCCAGCGCAAGACCAAAATCAGCTAAACAAGCTTTGCCACCATCGTCTATTAAAATATTTGCCTGTTGTCTCGGTAAGTAACTATAAGCGGGATATCACAATTTTCATTCTACTCACCCCTTTGATATCACCATGAACAACAGGCGGGTCTAGATCGTGCAAATACTCCAGACCTCTGGTAATGTCCCTCACCTGCAAAATAATCTCTGAGCCCCATTTACCAAGGAGAAATGAGTGATAATTTACCAAAGAGCTCTTATTGAAATCAGGATGTGTCTCCAAAAAGGCCATCACATTTCCATTCTTCATCCACGGGGAGACTAAACAGCAAGATGGCTTTCGAGCAATCAAGTCAATGCCGAGAAGAGGCAATACATTAGGATGCGACAGTTCCTTCCATATTAACACTTCTCGTGCCAGTTCCTAGTGATTACCCATTACAAACCGTCACACACCTGGTTAGGATAAATCTCACCTTGTATATTTTATTTAACTGAAGTTCCGTGGTGAATATACGAAGAACCTTAACGCATACAACCTCCTCATCCAATTCTCCCTTGTAGATATCCTAAGATGTAGTTATTTTCCAGTTATGTTATGAGAGGTCAGGAAACAGCAAACCGAAAAGCCCCCGCCTGAGACAGGATGAGGGGCATTTTGAGGCCGGACACATTGAAGGTAAATGGAAGAACACCGTGGGTACGAACAAGGCTACGCAACCGCCTCTTGCAAAGCTTACGAACGCTGAGCTCGATGTCAACACGGCATGCTTGCTGCGACGAAATTTTAGAGAGATAAAATGAGGAAGGGATGTTAGGCCCACAATACGAAGCATTTCTGCCAATACACTTGTCCAATCTGATGACGTTTTGTCCACAACCAATTGCCATTCCTCATCGGAGAAGATGCCACTTCCTGCCCGGTGTTGATACAGAGTTCCGCGAAGTCTTGAACTACGCAAACGGGTCGACTACAGAGTGCCCAATCATCAGACAACCATTGCAGTGAGATGGTTCCCGTCATGTTTCCAGCGTCATCTGTGTACAGCTCCACAAGCGCTTTTTTTAACCTGAGAAGAGGGGGAGGCGGGACTCGGTATTTAGTCGTAGAATGCCGCTCAAGAATTTGTCCAGATGTTGTATCGGTTCCAATCCAACACCCAGGTCCGGATCCGGGCAGCGCACCATGCGCATTGAAGCCATTTCCCTGGCTATCGCGGCTCGGGCCTGAAGCTTTGTCATAACATCCTTGAATATGCGACACTTGGCATCTGCAGCGTCGGGGTTCCGGTCCATTGGCTACCAGGATAATTATAAGTGGAGGAACTTCAGCTTGCTCTGGATTTGGATGTGAGGGTGGCCGAAGGTAAGGCTGTGCGGCATGATGACCAAAAAAAATATTTAATACCGTAAAGGCGACGCTGGATTTCATCACTGCATTCCCGCGTCGGCAAACCTGGCAAGTGGCAGGGTTTGCCGACGTCACCTGTGCGCGCTTCGCCTGACAGGGTACCGGTACTGTCAATACTTACCCCTCCTTTGCAAAAGTTTTTTTATGGTAGTTAGTGGGTGGGATTGCGCTAAATCTGAACTACTATCTGCGACTGGCTATCCAGCCAATAGCTACCCGGCCACTTGGGTCCTATATGAGTATCGGTATGACTTTTGGCTTCATGTACCAGACGACCCTGAAACCAAATTTGAACCCATTTGATCAAGTTGATGCTGTAGATGATCTCCGTCCGCACACGTGTCTTCTTATTTCCGGCCGATCACTGCCAGGCCCCCGGTTACTCTCTTGTGTTAAGTGCGATCAATGGGTAGCAAAGCTTTCCTTACGCCGAATCTGATTACTTTCAGTCACAGGCATCCCAATCGTTTCCCCGCTGACCAGGACACAACGATGAACATGTCCCCCGACGCTCTAAATGTGCCCGAGGTGAGGGACGGATGCGTCCGCGGGGGGGCACTGCGGGCGCGGGGAAGTTACGGAGGGATTCCGAGTCCGCCACTGTACGGCGGAGCCGCCGTGGACGCCACATCTGCGCGCGGCACGTTCGTATGGACACGCGCGCACACCAGGGTCCGGTTTCAAGACGCAGACATGTATCAAAGGGAGCGAGGGAGCGGTGGCGGGTGTGGCAGGGTCAAGGCAGGGTACACTGGGACTCTTTGGTGCGTTGGTGCGGACGCCCATCAAGAAGGGCAGTGGCGCGTCTCTCCCCTTCTGCCCCTCCCTTTTTCCCGCCCGCGCTGACACACACTCTCAGAGCCAACTCAGAGCTTCCAATTCCGATACACATTTGTCATCAGATACGCCGCTCGCAGGTGCGTCGTACCTGCTTGTTCAACTTTCTTTCTGTTTTGCCTTTCTTTGGCGCTTGCGCGGGCCTACGTTTGCACCACTCCTTCGGCTCTCAAGCGCGAGCAGTCAGGCGGCGTCGCGACGTCGCGGCTTTGGGCCGCTTGCTGCTCCTTGCGAGGGGCAGTAGTGTTCGGGGCAGTATTCCACGCACGGTGGAGACGTGCTGCCGTACATATATCCCTCTCTTCGTTTTTTCTACTCTTCACTTTCGTTCGGGAATCCTTTTGCGAACGGGGGCTGCAATGGGGAAGCGCGATAGTGGTTGCCGTCGCTTGCGGCTCATTCGAGTGTTCCGTTGCCCTTGCCGATCGAAGCCCTTGTCGTCGTCAATCCCTGTTGTCGCATATTCTTTATTTTTGGAATAAAGTTGGAAAACTGCATATCACTCAAGATCAACGGCAATCGGCCGGAATCGGTGACCGTATCTCGACTGTCGATTTATTAAACCTCGTCTAGTCGCTTGTTCGTTGGCTGAATTTTGAAGATTCGGAATCCGGAATGTGGGAGCCACATCGTGTCGCGGACATGGGACCGACGCATGGATTTGCTCCGTCGCTGCCACCACCAATGATTCCGAGTCGAAACAAGTGGGAGCACAGATGTGAAGTTCTCACCAACGTTTCTACTGCTTGCTTTCCTTCCTTCCATGAAGTTCCATCCTCTCAAGTTCATTCGTGAATCTTGAATGCATTCTTCCCTCAATTTCAACTTTTGCCGGCCCAGAGTATTGGAATCGAACGATTTCGAATTACAGACTAATCTTAGGCTCCGTTGATAGCCTGGAGCTAGTTCCTGATGATCCTGTTATTATCCTTCTTCTCCCGGACTCATTTCGTCCGGAACGCGTACTCACAACTCGCAGGTCTGGAGCCGTTCCGATTGACTTCGTTCATGGACAGCTTATCGGTGCCCTTAAAATCATATCCGACGCTTAACTACGCCTTTTCTTTGACGCTTGAGTTAAATCGTCTTCCGAGTGGGTCCTGAGGGGGACTTATACCAGCACTCTCTCGTGTCCTGGGGTCAATCTATCCCCACCACTATCATGACGGTTATGCTTGCGCTTTCGCTAGGCTCACTCATTCTCTGCGCCGCTATCTGGCTCAGTAATATCGGAACCCGTGAAGCTGGCCTCCCTCCTGGCCCACCTACTCTCCCGATTATCGGCAATCTGCACGTATTCCCTACGGAGTTCCCACATTACAAGTGCGAAATATGATATAATCCTCTCACAGAAACGGAGAGCTAACGGACACTGCTGGCCAGATTCACGGAGTGGGCACGGAAATACGGCGGGGTGTATTCGGTGAGTCCTCACATTTAAATTTTTGGAATCAATGATGATTGATTCTCGCAGTTGAAAGTCGGCCCGAGCACGGTGATTGTGCTCACAGACGCAGCCGCAGTGAAGGAGTTGATGGACACAAGGGGCGCGACTACAGCCGACAGACCTCCACTGCACATTCCTGACCGCACGACTGGTGGAATGCACATGGTGTTTGCGCGGTACAGTGCGTTTAATCTTCTCATATAATCATAACATCAATGAACTGGCTACCTCTAGCTCAAACCTGGAAGACTCTCCGCAAAACAGCTGCGACCATCCTAACGCCTCACGCAACCGGCCGGCATCTGCCTATTCAGCAAGCCGAGGCGACACAGCTGCTTCATGCTATTCTTCACTCGCCGCAGGCAAGTCGAGTCCTTGATCTACATGCAAGTCAGCCATCCATCGGCGCCTTATTAATTAAATCGCTTTCCAGTCGTTCTACACCGAAATCCAGCGCTACTCGTACTCCGTCGTCCTCTCCGTCCTCTACGGCAAGCGCGCCCCGCGATACGAGACGCCCGAAATCACAGGGTTCTTCAACGTCCTGCACGAGTGGCGTGAGCTCCTCGAGGCCGGCGCCACCCCGCCCGTCGACGCACTTCCCATCCTCAAGTATATCCCGAGCGGTGGGCGAAGTGGAAGCGCAATTCGAAAAGGGTCAGAACGTTGCAACGCGAGCTCTACTTCGGATTATTGGAGGAGACGAAGGCGCGGTTAGGGCGCGGGGAGGAAAACGGGAGTTATGTTGAAGAGGTGTTGGCGAGACGAGAGGAATTGGGGATAGATGATGAGATGACTGCGTTCGTTTTCTTTCTATTTATTTATTGAGGAAGTGAGGGAAAGCGAAACTGATCTCATTCTTCAGATATTTCGGCGGTGCACTCGTTGAGACTGGATCTGACACGACCTCGTCATACCTGCAGTCTCTCATCCTTGCCTTGGTCGCTTATCCTGACGCACAAAAGAAAGCACATGAAGAAATTGACAGCGTCGTTGGCGAGCATCGTATGCCAAGTCTCGAAGATCTGGAACATATGCCGTATATTCGTGCGATGATTTTGGAGGTGGGCTGACCGACCTTATTCAATGTATTGAACTCTCTTCCTCAAAATTTATCTAGACACATCGATTCCGGCCGGTAGCTCCCCTCATACCGCCCCACGCAACACTCGCCGCGGAGGAGGTATGTCGGCTGATTCTGAGTCCGGTTGCTGTACTCGGTATCGCTGACCTTGTGTATCAAGTATCAAGGCTATATCATTCCGAAGGGCGCGACCATTTTTGTAAACACTTGTGAGTCAAATCCATTATTTAACTCGCCTGCATCTCCATCGCCGTCCCAGGGGGTATTTTCCACGACCCCGGCAAGTTCTTACCTGTGCTTATTTTATTGCCTCAAATAACCCTTTCATGCAGCGCTCTACGATAACCCGGAGGATTTTATTCCGGAGCGATATCTTTTGACTGAGCATGGAACGAAGCCTGATGTCGATGGTAGCAACATGAAGCCTACCTTCGCGTTCGGATTTGGCCGTGTGAGTCCTTTTGAACGTGTGGAATGAATTTTAAGACGATGGTGCACAGAGAACATGCCCCGGCATTCATTTGGCTCAGAACTCTATTGTATGGTGTCTACATGCGGAGCCGTTTATTGCCGCAGCTCACTAGCAATCAATCTGTAGAATCTTAATGCCATGAACCTCGTCTGGGCATTCAACTTCCATTCTGACATCGACACGGACGGAAAACCCGTCCCCGCGAACACTTTCGCCTACACGAAGGTCACTCTATTCCGCATATCCTTGCGTGTTCGAATCAACCTCAATCCTGACCGTCTTCGTGCAGGGAATTTCGACATCACCAGAGCCCTTCAGGTGCCGAATCACCCCTCGTACGACAGGGAAGGCAAAAATCATCGAGCGCGAGTTCCTCGAGGCCGCGGACACATTTTTGAAGTTCGAGATAGGGCTTGGTGCCGATGATAAGCAGTTTGTAGCCCAATCGCAGGAACACCACTAACGCGGAACGACATGCTTAGAGCGGAACGACGTGCTTGATTTGTTTAAATTAATCCTCTTGTTACCTGGGATGAATCTGTAGTTGTGTTTGTGTAATGCTGGGCTCACAGTAGTCTCACTGACCAGTATCCCCCGATTAATGTTTGTGGCAGGTTGACTCCTTCCTTGATCTTTCGGACCTCGCAATGTTTTGGTTGTCAAACCTTGGTTTGTCGGCTGATTGGTTCAAGTTACTCACTACATTTTGATGGCCCCTCGGCCAACTTGGTCCGAGGTCGGCTGAGGTTGGCCGAGGTTGGCCGAGGGGTCGACCAACCCGGTCGAGCCCCTCGGCCAACCTCGGCCAACCTCAGCCGACCTCGGACCAAGTTGGCCGAGGGGCCATCAAAATGTAGTGACTAGTTACTCATTTCTGCCGGAATTTCCGAACACTTGAGGCATAGTTGTGACGACGTCCGGAAGCCCCTCCAGGAACGGGCAGGGGTGCCGATGTATACAACGGCAGATCTATATTTGATTTTAGAATTTGGAGAGGCCAATCTGGTAGAGGAAACCCCCGTGATATAACTTCCTTGAGCACTGTACTGACCTTCGAACAATTTACTAAATCCTTTGCTTCACGATGCTTGGGTAGGAATTCCATTTGTTTACTCATCCTTCGTCAACAATATTTAGGTAGACTAGAACGAAAATGTACAGCTTGCAATGGTGGAATCTGATCTTCAAGCTCACGCTCCAACAGCCACTCTACCTCTTCCAACAACCCCAGCCACCATATCCTCCAGCCCTTCGATGCTCCCCTCATCGGCTGACAATGAGAATTGTTTCACCTCTTCAACAGGAACCTCCGATGTCGTGGAATGGACCAATGCGTTCTGAGAACCTTCCTCAACACCAAAAAGCCTGGTGTCAATCCAAGCAACATCCTTTGCTTGCGATGATCGCTCAAACAGAGGCCGCGCACCTTTCCAGAGCTCATAAGCTTTCGAGATATCTCCCTGCCCATTCGCAATGTCTCCCAGCCGCAACATGCACTGTGCTCGGCTGCGATGGACATCCATAGAAGTGAATCCATCCATGGCCACAATAAAGAGGTGGTGTGCCGTGTCTGCATCCTGCTCAGAAAGTAACACATCTCCTAGAAAGAGTAATGCCTTGTGAAGTGCCAATTTCTCTTTCGATTTCTGCGCAAATGCCAGGTATACCACCGGCCAGGTGTGTTTTGAATGAACTTGAGTTCCATCCCATTGACTACTATCGGCAAGTCTTTCAAGACAATATGTTTTGAATTCACTCGTCAATCCCCAGCTCAAATGGAGGCACTTTTGAAGCAGAGTGTATGCTGACGAAAAATTCCGCTCTCTGAGTTCCAGGTCTGCCAAGACCAGGTCACAGAAAATAATATCTGTTGTATATTTCTGGTTGACATTGTAGAACATTGTTCTTGCTCTGTCTAGGTTTTGGTGCACATCATCCTCAGTTGCTCCAATGATCACATCGATCTCGGCAATATTGAGGAGAGCATATGCATACGACTGAATATGCTGATCGGCAGATGTTGTGTTAACAATTTCAGTGTGGACCCTTCTTGCTTCCACATACTCAGATTTCATAAGATGGGCCTCTGCCTGGGTCCTTCTCAACAAATGATCAAGAACACCTCCGGCCATTCCGCAAAGACCGAGAAATTCTCTTGCAGTCAGCAGTTGGATAGTGCTATCCTTGTAATCACCGAACTGCATCAAACAGGTGGTTTCAATTGACAGTGCTCGGGCTTCCTGGATTAAATTCGCTGAGGATTGAGCCAGCAGTCGGCATTCATGGCCATATTTCTGTGCAGCATGATACTCTCCAATTTTCATTTTGATTCGAGCAAGGGTGATCAAGATGTTGCACTGGAGATTGATGTCCCCACCCAGCTTTGACAATTCAAGTGCTTTGTCCAGGAAATGCATACCCGTGGTTTGATCAGATTTAATATAGAAAGTATAGTCTGCGGCTGCCCAATAAAATCTGGCTAATATGAAAGTAAGTTAAACAGCTGAACAAATTGTGGATGACGCTCACCCTCGAGAATTAGATCATGAAAATGTTGAAAGTGGGATATAGCCCGGCTGATGAGTACTTCCGCTGTTGCAATAGGTTTCCCCAAATGTGACAGTAGGACTTCTGTGATAAAACTTGTCTCAAGTCGACGATCACTGGGCTTTGGGAAGATGGGTGGGACACAGCTCATGAGCATTATTGTAGTCCGACTGCGTCCAGTGGCTCGATAGAAAGCGTTCAAAGATATTGTGCAATAGATTGTATCTACCAGATCGGGATTGTCTGCATGTAACCCTAGGTGAAGGACCTGCTGTAGATTCCCAAGATTAGGAGTTATTTGATCAACCACTGCAGCCAGCTGAACTCCATGATTTCTTCGATATAATTCTAGAAGTGTATGGAAATGTTTGCCAAAGGACTGGAGGAGCGACTGAGATGGAGGGGAAGACTGCAGAATATGCTCTCTAATAGGTACAAGTGACTTGAGCCGCTTCTTGTCATTCTGATAAGCTAACGAAGTAGCAAGCAATATGGATTTGCTGCTGAGAACATCTTGAATCGGTAAATTGCTTTGGATGAGTTCAATATCCGAAAGTCCATCTGGCAGAATTGAGAGCAAACTCAACAATTCCTTAGCACCAGTTGTGATCCGAGGACTTGAAAGGGACACTACAATAGACACATCTAAATTAGATCTTTTGTCATGGCCATCTGAGAGGAGAGAAGTTTTTTCGAGTTCCCAGCGGGTCAAGACACTGGAGAGGCCCTCAAAATAGACCAAGTGAGCTAGGAGATCCACAGCCAGAGGCATATTATCTGTGAAGGAAAGAAGTTGCTTCATGTCTGCATCCTCATATGTGTTGTCTGTGATATCTATGAAGGTTTGTAGAGCTGCATCATCCGACAGCGGCTGCAATGGCAATAGAAATGGACGAGTCCAGCGGACTTTCCCAGGCCGTTCTGTGCCTCGCATTGTGATCTGTTCAGTCTCAGTAAGGGACACAAAATTATCCAAATGAGACATACTATCAATGCAAGATGTGCTACATCGGTGAGTAGAGAGAGGAATTCTTCGACCCCGGGACGGCAGTGGATTGGTTCCCAAGGGGTTTCCAGATTATCCAAAATCAATAGAGATGGTGACTGTTTTGAAAAATACTGAACAACAGCCTTGGTGAGGTCTTGGCCCGGACCGATTCCGAGATGCAGGCTAATTAGTGCAGCTAGCTCAATGCTGGTGGTAGCCGATTCAGCACTGACAAAGAATCTATGTTCAAACTTGGCGGCAATTTCTGGATGATGAAAGGCTGCTCGTGCGAGGCTAGTCTTGCCCATCCCACCGCCTCCAAGAATGGCTATCCTCGGCAAGTCTTGATCAAAAATTTCCACAATGTGCTCTAGTTCAACTTCACGACCATAAAAGATTTTGGGCTTTGATGGCAACATGGACAGTGAAATCGAACTTCATGGATGTATTAGCATGGCTATGAGACTCGGAGGAACAGCTCGCTTTCTCTCACCTATTTCTCGCCGAATCGTCTAGTCCCGGGTATACCTAATCATGGAGTTCCAGTGATTTTCGCGAAATGAGGAACATGCACATACGGATGATGACCTGTCAGAAAATGTACCCGCCGAAAGTGTAGGAATCAACTCAAACAGTTCTTTGTGTATAGCATCGGCTGTCTTCTTCATCTCGTCAATGTCATTGAGAATTATAGAACCAGTGTCGATCTAGGGAAGGTGTCTCCGATGCTCAATACAAAACATCAATATACGGCTTATACCTTGAAGACTTCCAGCGCGCGATCTAATCCGGACTTGCAATCTTTGAGAAGTGCAGTCATTTCGCTGTGGCGAAAGAAGCGCTTGATCTTGTTCCCATCTTGTTGGGCTTCGACAAAGGTGTATATTTTGTGAAGTGTTCTGCGTCGACATTCAGAAATTGCTCCATTATTATGGCGCAACCACACTCACTCCATAAAACCTCCAATGTGACCAAGCATAGATGGAGGCAGGGATCCAACGGTTTCGGATTTTATATGTAGATTGACGATTGCATACAAGATGTGGTGGATATTCTCCAAGAGCTGGACGCACTCATTCTTATTTCGCTTCACATTCTGAAATAATCAGAGAGACCGGCATATCCATTTGTCCGAATTATTACCTGCACGGCACTCATCAAGGACAGAGTGATGTTCGAAATGGGCTGAAAAAATGGGGGCCCAAAAGCATCGTTGAGATCCTTGATCAGTGCTAACGCAGGAGTGAGAGAGTTTGTAATATTGTCGAGACGAATTTCCGTGACGGTAGGCTGGCGGGGCATTTTTGCAAAAGGTAGGAGCAAAGTTTTGTCGTCCGATTAATATGGTGCCTCTCACGGCGGTGTGAATATCGTGGGTAGCCATCCAACTCAGTTGCCAGAATCAGTAGACTCGTGTGTGCGAACACTCTACATGGAGGCGGTGATACAGATGGATCATGGATGGCAACACTGCGACATGATCAATCCAGGTTCGCATTCAGTTGACTTCCTGTGTATGATATAGATGCGCATCATTCACATGTGCGCCCATGCCCAGTCTAGTTCAAATTTGGTTCAAATTCAGGTCTCTGTTCCTCTTCCCGAAGGCACTGAGCTTCAGCGGCAGCACAAGGTCATAGAACTTATGTAGTAAACCCGGAGGATCTGCTTGATGGAAACCGACGGGTTGTCATTGGAATGAGCCGAACAACACCGATACAGAAACGGAGTGAGTAGTCAAGAAACGTCAAGAAACTGTTGAAAGGCTGTGCACATAAAACATGGCCGGCCGTAATCTGTGGCTGATCATGAAACCCGGCGCCAATCCACATCAAAGATCGCACAGTAGCCCTCTTTTCACGCCCTTTTTGCTCCCTTTTTTTCCAGCCCATTTTATAGTTGGCAGATAATAGGGTGGTAAAATCTAGAAAAATTCACCCTAGACGCTTTGAACATTTGAAGTGCTATGTGACCCTCGAGGAACAATAGGAGCACCCAGATTCCATGAAATGGAGAAAGGGAGCCAAAAAAGGAGCGGAAAGGTGGAAAAAGGGAGCTGAAAACCTGAACGTTCACAATAACCTTTTTTCGGCCCTTTGTTGCTTCCTTTTTTTTTCTAATTTCATCCAATATCGCATGTTGGACCTAGACTTTTTGGATTTACACCCTTTTTGCATGTTGAAATTGAAAGGGGAAAAAAAAAAACCTGGAGAAAACGGAGGGAATAAAAAAAGGAGAGGAAAAAAGGTCGACTCTACTGTCGTGGACAGACCTCTGTCGTCCTTCGGCTACATGCGGTTACGTCGGGCTTGTGCTCCAAACTGAGTCGGATGGGGCTATCCATCGCGACCCGGGACAACACTAGCTACAATAAAGCGCCGGCACTCGAGGCGTAGGACATCGATCACCAAGACCGTTACTGTGTTCCGGATTTTGTGGACAACTCAAAACCGATAACTGGTTAATTAGCAGGTGCTCCCGACATTGTGTAAGGTACGAAAAAGGTTTGGTGACCGTTATATCCAAGGGCTTCCTATTTGCACGAAATCCTCACCCCGAAGCTCTGCGCAGAACTCGTAAAATTCTCGATTCCCTAGTTTTACACAGACAGTTGAAACGACACATTCGACCGAAGATGCTCTACATCAACTCTACATCCAATCCGGATCCATTTCATCCTCCGCATCCGAAACATTCTCTTTCTTGATAAATATCCACCATCCAGCAACTGGACTCACAACATCATCTTTACCTGTGGAGGACAGCGCAAGGTCGTTGCTCGATGTGACATGAGTACCCACTGTTCCGGCAATCATAACACAATCGAACTTTTCGCCGTTGTCATCCAATTTGACATCAACCTCAGCGTATCCCGGCGGTACGCGATCACTGTCGAGACGATGGTAGGGCGTCCCGTCAAAGACAAGGTCCATGTGGATAGGGTACTTGGCATATGTGGCCCAGAACTGCTTGGCAGATAGTGCCTCGGGAGATTTTGACGACACTTTCGTCTAGCGCATGTCTCAGTAATGTGAAGACTAACGATGATTGGGACGCACCAAATCCAATGGATATCCGAGCCAGACCCCTTTCTCGCTGAAGACGTTGAATGCATTGACCCATCCCGAGTAATAGCTCGGACCACTTCCGCCCGCATGATAGTGCGCGATCTTCTGCCAGAAATCTACATTATCTTTGCTGTCAGGCGTGTCGAATGCGGCCACGAATCTGGCAATAACCGGGCGAAGTAAATGATACCATGCGATGGTTTCAACTCCGTACTCCTTGAGTTTCTCCAGGCGCTCCAGAATATTGACCCAATCGGACTTCTCTCCCTGGAGCGTTACACGTGGAATGCCACAGCAAATGCCGCAGAACCCGTACGAGAAATATGCCTTGAGCGTCGCCATCAGCAGGACGGCGCTCACGGTGGTATCATTGACGGTGGTGGTCGTGAAATTGGGCATGGCCCATTCGCGCAGGGTGGGATCCACTACATTCTTCTCGATCAGGTCGACCATCTGGCGGGACATCGCGCCGAAATCGAGAGAATAGCGAGTGCCCTCTGCTACAATAACGAGTTCCTTTTTACCCTCGTGTGCAACAAAGTTCGCACGCAACAGTTCCGCATTCGCATTGACAAAAAAATTAAACTGGCATAGAATAGCCATCCAAACGTCGTCGGGTCGGATTACAAGCCCATGGTGCTGATTATAGGCTGTAATAATGGTCCTGACGAACCCATTATTATTCGGCATAAGATTGTGGATCTTGGCTGTCAAGTCGCGACCACTACCATTGAAATATCAGTTCACAGTGCGCGGTGTGGGTCAGGACAGATACATACGATCCCGCATGGGTGTCACGGGTGTCGCTGGAAAACGCAAACTGCAGAATTTCCTCGGCATTCCTACTGTGCTGTGCAGGGAGTATTTCCTTGGCAGTGTAACCCCCAGAAAAGTAGTCAAGATTCACAGAGTTGGCGGAGTGGGGAGCGACAGAAAATGTTACGGGCATGATGGTATGAGTGAAAGAAAGGTGAGAAAGCTGGGTACCATAAATGCATTGCCTCGGAGTCAATGAGAACTTCGGCTGCGAAAGCTGTTGAGCACGTGTCATCCAACATTGAATGTAAAGGTCCGCATGTTACGACGCGGGCCGAGTCCGCTGTGCTCCGGAGTGTGAAGGATGAGCCGCAGACTCGCAGTCACTAACGGGTCTGAAGCGCAGTGAGCAAGGTTATGCCGCGAACTACGCATCGATGCACCGGATTCGTCGTGACTCGACGTGAGTTCCTGCCAAATCAAGAGGAGATACGTCTTTTACAGCTGTTTGCACAATTGATGACAGTCGCGCTAAAAATAAATAAAGACAAACTTTTGATCCGCCTCTTGCCGAGCTCATATCTCGTTCATTTCTGGGCTGATTTACATAATTCCAGGCGCGTTCGAAAGCGGCTAAGCAGGGCTTTCGAATGGTACCATACTCGCAAGGTAGATAACAAAATTTCAGTGTTCCCAAATTTGCACTGTGTGATTTGTATCTGGACTTTGAACGGCCCGTGCTCGGTCAGTTTTGCTTCGATTTACTTCAATCTAAGTGATCATGGAAGCGGCAGAGAAGGCAATCACATTTATGGAATAGAAATATATAGCACACTTGAGATGCATGTGCCAGAATGGAATTGCTGCCTCCTTGGTGCAATTCATTGATAAATGATTGTCTGGTAGTAAAAGCAAGATCTTATATACACCCAACCTGTGCCTTGAAATTACCTTTCGAACGAGCCCACTTTCATCAAAATCCAATCAGTATTGACGGAACAGTGTGCAATTCAAGTTGTAGTTAAAACAATACGGCGCGATTTTGGGAACACTGAAATTTTGTTACTTACCTTTTGAGTATGGTATCATTCGAAAGCCCTGCTTAGCCGCTTTCGAACGCGCCTGGAATTATGTAAATCAGCCCAGAAATGAACGAGATATGAGCTCGGCAAGAGGGCGGATCAAAAGTTTGTCTTTATTTATTTTTAGCGCGACTGTCATCAATTGTGCAAACAGCTGTAAAGTCCGTCTGATGGTTCGCAGGATGCTGTCGTAGTCAAGCAGTGAGTCATACTGTAGTAATCCGAACCAAATGTTCACAATTTTTAGAATTTCCTGTCCCCGAGATGGCCGAGAAACTTTCCTTTGAATTATCGCGTTTTTTGGGCACATCAATAAAAATTGGGGGTCACCGTCACCTGAACACTTGGTCGGATTACTACAGTATCCCCGCCTCCCGCGAAATTATTCAGAGGTTCATTCTCCGCCCGGTCCGGGTCATAATGCATAGCGCATAGGAACATGTCTGACCGGTTGCTAACGGAACAAGGTGTCCCAAGTAAATTAAAAGTAGAGCTCGTTACTGGATTCCATGACGCTCCCGAGATTTGCGATCTTAGCCTGGAAGGATGGGACTGCAGTCTGCTGTATAAACAATAAGCGTCCGGAACAAGCATACATATTTACAAGCCCTATCCTCGAAGCCGTCGAGTCATTGGGGACCGTTTTGAAAAGCGTAGTACCAGTCAGAAACCGAAGGCGGAATCCGATAATCCTCGACTCCTGCCCGCCACGACCCGGTTAAGGTGCAACGCCCGTTGGCTGTGTCCTCAGTCCTGGAACGGCTGGCTGCTAAGCTCGCACCTTGGCCGTAGGGAAGTTGGTAAGTGGGTAGAGATAAGTACAGGCAACATGTGCTACTGTATACCGTCGGCAATCCAACTCCATCAGTACGCAAAAAACTTGACACGATACACAAGTGTGCTTGCAAGTGAGAATAAACATATCTCAATATATCAAACATCACTACCGCCAGGAGACCCCGGCTCTTTTTCTCCATCGACATCTGCATCTGCGGAGTCGGCGATTTCATGATACTCAACAGGAAGAATTAAGTTGAGGAACACCGCAACAATTCCTGCTGCCAAAACTATAATACGGGGTGAGGTATGGCCAATTGAAAAACGAACCTAAACTTACATGGTGTGCTGAGAATAATAGTAATGAATTAAAAAACCCTTCCAGCGCGCTATTTGGGTTGTTGACACCATCAAAGAGGTGGGTAAACATCTGGGGTGCCAGTAGGTCTCCGATGCCAAATGACATGGCCGCGGCAAGCACGAATCTGTCGCGCCTCGTGTATTTGTTGAAGGATAGCACTCGTAATCCGGAAACCTGGGAGTTCGTCATTAAAAAATCCGAGGAAATTAAAAGGTTGCATTTACGGTGACTGTGGCAAACAAGAAGGTGGTTACACCACCAAGAACTGGGTTCGGGACTGGGAATTTTGTGAATAAAATTGGGCGGAAGGAAACCAACGGCCAGCCTCACGTACTTGCGAGAAGGGCCCCCGATATCTTGCCGAGGATACCGAACATTATGAGGAAGATACAGCACCAACGTCCTGCAGCACGATTCGCGCATCGTGTAATGGCTATCACACCGTTATTCTGAACGATAAGTCAATCAATAGCTTTCATGAAACGCTGCGAGGACTATACCTGAGCAAAGATGGAAAGGGGAGTTACAGTAAACAATGCAGAGATAAACCCTCCAAGTCCGTCACTCTACACGGGAAGTTAGCGATAAAGCGGACACGAGAGAGAATCATACAAGAATTCCTCCTTGTATCCGGGAGTCGAATTCGAGGCCGCGTACATCGACCTTCGACACTTCAGCAGATGCAGTGATATCCCCAATTGCCTCCATAGCCAACGAAACTAAAAATCGAGGTCATTAACCATCATCTTGGGCTAAGCTTAGTCTACCATAGACAGCAAGCACTACCAGAAATATTAACTAACGAGTCGAACATGGTGAAGAAACAACTCAACTCGGAAGAATCGCCGGCGGATACACTCCGATTTTGAATGTATGGACCCTGGGATTACCATTTAGTACTTGGTTGTAGCCGGACTATAGACGAGACAACCAAAGGAAAGTGATAGCGGGTGCTGTATGTATACTAGAACCATCGATGTAGCCGGCGGCCCCAGCCACAATGCACCCAACGGCAAGGCCAACGATGATGCTGATGTTCTTCAAGAACGGTGATCCAAAGAGCTCGGTCAAAATGATGCTAACAAACGACAGAAATCCTAGCCCAATAAATTCTGGAGACGCCCACGGCAGGGGCCGCGGGGCAAAATGGTCGGACAGAGCTCAAAAATTCCGCGGTGGGAAAGTCCTGGCAGCCGTTCGATCCCCCACCCCATTGAGGGCTCCGGAATCACCGATGAGACCGCTCCGATCAGAACAACCACCGTCCCTGCGAATGGATAAGATGAGATGTTTTATTCAGGCGCCGATGCGATCTGACCTGTTACAATTGGGGGGAAGATCCGTTTCAGGACGCCGGGGGAACGAAAGCCATCAACATTTCGAGGAATGAACATATGAGTGATGTTCCTGCGGACGGGTTGAGCCATGGACATCATGCATAAATCCACTGACCTAGCAGTTTTCCGTAGGCGTCCGGACAGGCGTTGCGGGTTGCCGTTCCATCGGCATTAGTTGTGGAGGAACACGTTCCGTCGCGATACATCGCGTCAAAGATCTTAGCTCCATAAGTTACAACCTCCAAGTCCCGACTGATGGACTCACGGCGTTCGCAGTTGATAGGGTCGAAAAACTCGTTCCAACCACTGTGATATCTGTGAATCTCGGCGGATCTCTCAAGAAGAAAAAATCACCACTAATCAATCCGGTTCCTAAGAAATATCCTCCGAACAGGCGGATACGGGAAATCTGCACCAAGCTCAAAATTCCTGTGCATAAACGTTGAGCAAAGAATTGTAGGGAGATAAAAGTCGGACCACACACCACATCCAATTAAAGAGGCCGATATCATGTAACTCGACGTTGCCGGATCCAAGTTCAACGCACTCGCAAATATAATCGGCGGGGTAATCAACCCTGTACTCCCTCGTCAGCATTTTGAATACTGGTTGAATATAAAGCCATGTTACCGGCAAGCATCGCGAGCGCATGTTGGAGCCCACTCGCCATGGCAAGCAGGAGCGGGAGCTCGGCATCCAGTGCATAAAACGGCGGCTCATGCGATTTTTTTGAGAATGGAAGCGACGGCAGACACAGCCAGCCATAGTCATATTCTCCAAGCCATCCGTCTTTTGTTGATACTTTGTGCGATATACGACGAATCACTGAGCGGGGTTGCTGCGAAATGACCATGGGATGAGATGGGCGGGAGTTGCTGAGCTCCGGTGCCTCTTTTGACAGGACACAGACATCGCCCTGAGTGGAGGGCAGCTTGCTTGCTGTAGTCGACGTATGTATTAATACATACCCTCGTCCATATGATTCAGAAGCTCCGCGTCTAATGTCCCCGATGTCCACGGGCGCTGATAATATAGCACCTTCTTTTGTTATTTTAACTCAAAAAGTCAGCCGAAGGGGGAACAGCCAAAATGGAATGCTGATTAAGGTTATATGAGGGTTGGAATTTTCCACGATTTCGAGCGACCGTCGTGGGACAAAACGCAGCCGAAGCCAGGGACTACATCAGGAAGGGAAGGGAGAGACTGAAAATGGGACAAATTGACGCACAATATAGACGTCGCGAAGTGCCGCCTTCGATTCTTACCGTCAGAATATACAATGCTGTATTGATAACTCCCGTTGCAGGGTGGCCTCACTGGTCGGTAGATCAACACGGATCACTGAAAGCAGCCAACTCACAGAGCCAAATTTGGAGCACACCGTAACTCCGAAGAGTGGTCAAATTTACACCATGTCCCCGAAAATGCAGTGACGCTGTCCTGCACACGATTATGCGGTTTCTACTCTAAATAACGAGATCATAGTCAAGGAAACCATCCCAAAGAAAGTTGCCGGGGAATCGCAGAATTCACACCTCCCCCTGTTTCTGGTATTTACAGGGTCGGTATTAGCCCATTTTTTCGAGCGGAAGGACGTACGTGCATATCTGACATCTCCATGGAAGAGTCCAACGGATCCATGTCGACCTTCTGGGTACGTTCGACATAGATACCGGTCTGGGGAATACGGAACGCAGGCATGCTGCCTGTGGTGCTTGCAAATTGATTACTCGGTAGGTTGGGAGTTTGCGTGGGTCTATTATTGAGGACCGCAATCAAGCAGTTTGTGTATCTGTCCGCTTTGAATGATTGTTGCCATTGAGAACACGGACGAATCTTACAGTTTCCCAATGATGGCCGTACTGTAGCACAAGGATGAGACGTCACAACTCCCAGACCTGCACGGCAACTCACGGTGGAACGACGAGAGTCGAATGTTGCTGGAGGGGAACATGTCAGGGATATGACTACGGCGTGTTTCAGGAGGCAAGACCTACCGGGACGGCCAAAAACAGAATTAGACCTATGAGGGCAACACCAGCTATATGAGGCATTAATTTCATTTAAACGCCTTGGCCGATGCATATCGAAAATGGCTCACCTGTCAGCGCATTGGTTTCTACCGTCAAATAGACAATACGGGTTATAACCCCATGAGATCCTTGAAATAGTCTGTTTCGAGCGCGAAGGAGCTGTAGGACTAAAATGAGCCTGAACCCGGTATGCAGAGCGTTGAAATGCAAACCGTCCACGAGAGAACAACAGCAATTGCCAAGTCCGCCACTGCACTACCAACAAGCCAAATCTATGCAGTGACAGTCATTAGTGGCGGAGTGATAAGCATAGGCCTTAATACCGTTTGTTCTACTACTTCGGTACTGATCAAGGACAGCTTCCCGAGCTGGTGTGCCTGTCGATCACCATGTAAACAGCAATAGGTTTATCATACCGACTAATCAATTACCTTCACAGCCGTGACAATACCGGCTACGCACTGAGTGGCGGAGACCTGAGTGCACATGAATGGTAGTCACATGTTCCGTTGCGGGAAACTGACCATTGCAATAAGGATTGGAATGAAGAAGGACTTGCGGAGAACGTGGATTCTCCAGCAGTAGAAACCCTGCACGACCAATGAAATCACGGCATCGAGAAGCGGCACATCCCAGGAGTTCAGGAAGGTGTCGTTCAAGCGATCCATATTTCCGAACCCATAAACGAACCAGTGGAACGCATCGGCGGTCACCATAGCAGTTTGAAGGATATCGAGGACGAAGAGACCGTACACTATCGAGGTTAATCAAAGAGTTCCACTGTATTACGTGAGTCTGCGCACCGAGGGACTTGAGTGTCCTAGTATCGCTCGGAAACATAGTATTATAAAAGTCTGAAGAAAGTCTGAATTAACGAGACAATCTGAACATGGCTGGCACTCACACACTTGTACAGTCGTTAAACCCATGAATCCCCAATTGAGACAGATCCCGAGCATCTCATATACGTTGACCTGAGCTCCACCGACGATAGGGAAAAAAATGAATCACGCACTGTTGGTCCAGTACTACCGTAAGGCAGGTTAAAGTGTGTACATTCTCGGATATGGACGTAGGACGCACATCAAAGCGATATCGGGCGGAATTGTTGACGCCATTGTGCAAGAGCGCAACCACAGAACTTTTAGGGGGGGAGAGCTCGGCCCTTGACTCTTTTTATGTTATGTTTGACGCCCGTCAATGACCGGCCATTGCAGTTGTATCCGAACGCCGTAAGGCTAAAATGCTCCCGTGCGTCAAGTTCCGGGGAGACCAGCGGATGGGTCTCGACAGGGTTTTCGTGGCCAGGAAGTTCAGGGCGGTGTGTGCGGTTACGTTTTCCTGACAATTCATTCTACGTTCCATGAATCATTCTCCTGATCTTGGATATTATACGAACGTACCGATGGAAGCAGCACATACGAGTTCATTCGAGGACCCTGACAAGTTACAGGCCATGCCAACTCCAACTTTAGATACACCTGGTATGCAGAATGCAGAGATTGATATGGTTGGTATACGACGAATATGGATAGACGGGCGTACGCGTCTTCTCACCGAGTGCCCGAGATGATGACGGCGAACTGGCGTAGCGTTGATTCCCAACCGTTCGGTATTGACAAGGTTCTTGCAATAGAAGCTTCCAGTCCCTGAGGATGAGGATGTACACACGAAACTTAGACACGTCATCATAGTAACGTCGGTCGGATATCAGCGGCGCAGTTGATGTAACACAGCCACCGATTGTCGGCGATTCTTCACCTTCGGCAACCCCAACGACTTGTGCCAAGCGTGGACACCATTTACTTAGCCTCGCATCGAGATCGAGCCAATGTATTTATTGCCTGAGCTATTAGTAGCGTATTGGTCTCGTATCTTCGTATCTATGTTCTGACAGGAGGCTTCAACACAAATCCAGGAAACCGTGCGATCCTATCTTTTCAACTCCGACTGAGCGCAGATCACACGGGAACGACTGGGTTACCGAGACAGCCACTTACTAGAGATTTATGATTTTATCCATGTCTTTATTTCGGTTGAAGCCACCGGCATTTGTATAAACCCGGCTAGGCCAGCCGGCACGGCTGAACCCAAATTTATTATGTTTTCTGTACCCATTTATATTCATTACCGCAACTTTCAGCTACAATTTACCACCCCTAAATTTAAACCGGAGTGCATCCGCCTTTATATATCTCACCTACCGGTGTGCCACATTTGTGCGGCAGGATCATATCTGGCTCTGATGTTTCCATATAATTTTTTCCGACCCCTGTTCTCAAACACCAAATGTCACGGTCACACCACTCTGAAACTCTATAAACGGGCGCAAACAAAAAAGCTTTTAAAGGCCCATGAAACAGTAGGCTTATGGTTTATGTCTGGTGTTACGGCAACAAATTCAAGTTTTTCAAGTTGAAAAAGAGGAAAAAGAGGGAGAAAGAGAAGGAATTTGTTAGACTTACCTGCACCCGAATCCGAGGTTTTTTTTTTGCGGTCCGCCGGCTCAGTGAGCAGAGAAAGAAAAAAGGATAAGAAATCAAGTTGATTGATTGAAGCGATTCAAGGTTATTCCTCCCGGGAATAAAGCCGAATCGAGTTAAACGGCCAGCAAATCATATTCAAGATCTTGAGATTTGACCGAAGCCGATCATCCGAAAAGTCCGATTGTCAGTCGATTTTGATAGCTGTTTTTCCTTCCCTCTATCTACCTCAATTCTCGTTCGTTTGCCCCGAAACCGGGTGAAATCAATTCGCAATCTTTGAATTCAGTGTTTGGGACCTTCAGGATTTTTTTATTGGGTGTGGCCCGATCGCTATTCCAAATTAGCTAATTTTTACCCATGCTCTTGCTGTAGGGATTTCGAGTGCTCGGGGACCTCTGTGAGTTTGATACGGTGGTCGTGTTGATGTATAATACTGCACTGAATAACTTGATTTGGAGGAAACTCCCGGGAAACCTTGAAATGAGAGCAAAAACTGCAGATCAGTCAGGAAAAGTGTAAAAAACTGTAGACCCTATGACAAAGAGACGCACAGTCAGAAAAGGCCAGTATCTTGTCCCAGGCATCTTAAAGGCTCATAAAGATGCACTGTATAGTTTCATAGGCCACACTATGCAATGGGTCCTTGGAATGCAGTCTATAAATTCGCATCAGCTCGGGATTCACAGTTTTCATACTTTTTTGTTTACACACCCTCTTTTTTGCATGCCTTAGAATTTCCTGAGCATTAAAATATGGCATAGAGCATTTTCTCAAGAAAACGAGTCCACAGTGAGTCGGAGACGCGTCGCATACACTGGGAAGATGTGTCTTCTGCTCACCAAATTCCACACCATTGTCTCTGCTGCTCTCAACTCCGATGTCATTTATGGGTGTGCAAATATATTCATCAATTATCTATTACATATTTTGAGAAAACTAGATAATCAGAGTACAGTTCATGAAGTATAAATCACCCATAGAAACTTCTAAATAATTTGATTTGAGGTAAATCACCGAGAAGCCTTGGAACGAGAGCAAAAACTGCAGATCAGCCAGGAATAGTCTATAAAAATGTACTCCCTATGACGAAGAGACGCACAGTCAGGAAGGGCTAGCACTGTACCATTTGGACGGTAGATTCACCTTTTGCTAGATTCAACCTCAGGTGAGACCTGTGACCCTAATTTTTATCCTTCAACTTTGATTCAATCTGACCGCGGGAAAGGCATATTGGATAGAATTAGTTGGTCATATTGAGCGTAGAAGCTGAAAAATTGGCTGGGAGACGAAAAATCAATTTTTGTCCGGTGCGGGGAAAAAGGTCACCAAATTAGACTCACTGGTGACCTGTGACCAAAATAAAATAGGTTCAATTCACTGGCCGTTGTGACCTGTGACCTGAATCTACGGTCGAAATGATACAGTATCTTGTCCGGACATCTTCAGTATGGTTTTATAGGCCACACTGCGAGATAGTGCTTGGAATGCGGCCCACGACCCAGTATCGCACTTTTCTTACTTTTTTTTGTTGACACACCCTCTTTTTAATGAGGTGCGCATGTGTTCCCTTCCTTTTTATGCTTCTCTTCCCCTTGTCTCATTTTCTGGATGCCACTGAGAGCAGCAAGCAGACTCAGACTGTTTGATGTATCTCCATCCAGTTCTGTTTCTACATGGTTTGGGGCTTCAAGCTCGTAAAATTTACTCTCACCTCATTGGGTATATAAACCGCACCGCATAATTCATTTCAAATCGAACTACAGAACAAAAACGGTGACCAGTCTCACAACAATGGGCACACATATTCCTTATACCAACCAAACTCAGTAAAAATTCAAACTGCAACCAGATCAGACTCTTTCACTTCATTCAAATCACCTCCCCGTTTTCAATGTCGGATAGATTGTTCTTTGGCACCCCAATCTCAGAAGGTGTTCAGCTTTGCCAGATGAGCAACATTGTTCCTGTGTTGCTTGAGCACAACTTCCCCAATACCAGCCAGCCTTTCATCAATAAGCTCAATCTTTTTGGTCTGTGATGCCCGTTCAAATAGTGGTCTTGCAGTTTCCCAAAGCTCCAGTGCCTTGAGTGAATCACCATGGCCCTTGGCAATATCTCCAAGTCGAAGCATGCATTCTGCTCTGCTGCAATGGACATCCATCCAGGTAAATCCCTCCAAGGCAATTGTAAATAAGTTGATAGCTGTATGCTCATCATCCTGAGCAAGAAATATATCCCCAAGAAATTGTAGAGCTTTATAAATTCCTAATTTCTTTTTTAACGTCAGAGAATATACAAGAAAAATGATTGTCTGCCCTGGCCAATGATCTGGAATACCCCAGCGACTGGCATCGGCTAGTCGCTCCAGGCAGTAGGAAATGATTTCAGGGTGACTTGAGGATAATCTGAGGCATTTTTCAAAAAGGTCCTTTGCAGCTGACAGCTTTCCTTCCCTGAGGTAGAGATCTGCTAGGATTGTCTCACACATTGTTACTTCTATATTATATTTCTTAGTGCTGAATACTTTTCTCGCTGTGTCATAGTTCCTCTGCACATCATCCTTCAGAGCATCCATGGACACATCAATTTCAGCAATATTAAGTAAAGCATATGCATGATTCAAAGGATCCTGGTCTATGGAGGTTTCCTGAAGAATGCTATTATGGATACTCCGAGCCTCAATATATTCAGATTTAAACTTGTGGGTCTCTGCTTGAGTGGTCACAATATCATAGTCTAAGCCGCCACCTGACTGGCCGCAGAGATTTAAGAGGTGCCTTCCCCTATTGGAGAGAGAAATGCTTTGTGTATAGTTGCCCCATATGAAGCAACACATAGCTAGAACATTTATTGCCCCTGCTTCTTGGTATAGATCGGCCGAAATCCTGGCTAACCTTTGAGCCTCAACTGCATGCAATTGGGCCTTGGAGTAATCTGCAAAGTACCACATGATATTTGCAAGGCGCACTAATCCATGGCAATGTCTTTTGGTGTTTCCAGTGGAAAGTGCCAAAGAAATACCAGTTTCGCAAAATTTTACAGCAGAGGAGAGATCACGCTTCTGCCGCCAATAATAGCCTGCCAAGACAAAATACAATCTGCCTGGATGAATTCATGTGAGTGCCAACAAACTCACATCAATCAGGAAATCATACATTTAAGATCTGGGTCATCAAACTGCTTGGAGTGCTCTAAAGCTTTGGAAACCAGGGTGTCTGAGTCAAAATTTTGATAACCTCTCCGTGAGCTGAGCAACTCAATAATGAAGCAAATCTCCAGCCGATGGTTACTCGGCTGTGGAAGGATATCATAAATCTGGGCCATTAAGGGACTAACACCTTGGCCCATAAACTGGCAAAACTGATTCAAATAGCATGTACAGTAAATGCTATTGACCAGATCTGGGTGGCCATTTCTGAGCCCATTCCGAAGGATGTCTCTATATTGGAGTAATTTGAGGAGACTCGAGCAACTGAGCCAGAACTTGATTGAGTTCCACGGTACTCCACATAAAACTCAAGCAGGTCATGGAAATGTTTAAGAAGAGGTTGCACAAGGTGCTGTCCTGGTGGTTGGGTCTTCTGCATATACTCTCTGATAGGTGCCAACACTTTTAAATGCTTGTGTTCATTGATGTATGCCAAGGTGGTACGAATCAGTGCTGTTTTGCAACCAAGGATATTATCAATTGGGAGCTTGCTCTGAGACAGCTCAACATCTGAAAGTCCATCAGGAAGCATTGATAAGAGGCTGAGGAGATCTTTTGCATCAGGAACAGCATGGAGCCTGGGACTTGACAAGGACAGTGAAATGGACAAATCCAAGTTAGATCTTCTGTCATATCCATCTGAGATCAGAGATGTTTTCTCTTCCTCCCAACGAGATAATATGTTAGAGCAGCCTTCAGAGTCAGCTAAATGGGCCAGAAGATTGATTGCAAGTGGCATGTTGTCTGTCAAGGCGAGGACCTTGCCAACCTCTTCTGGATCATGGTTGCCATCTGCAATATCAAGAAATGCTTGTCGAGCTGCCACTTGTCCTAAGGGTTTCAAAGGCAGCAAGAATGGCCGAGTCCAGCGCACTTTTCCCGGTCTTTCTGCCCCTCGCATTGTAATCTGGTACATGTATGAATAAACCATAAAGCAATAGAAAACACTCTGCTTACTATCAATGCTAGATGGCCCACATCTGTGAGCAGTGACAGAAATTCCTCAACATCACCACGAGACTCTACAGCTTCCCACAATGTCTCAAAATTATCCAGAATCAAGAGACTATGAGGGCTGCTACAGAAGTACTGAATCACTAGAGGAGTAAGGTCTTTGCCTGGCTTGAATCCAAGGTGTGCTCCAATGAGAGCAGCCAGTTCCACTTTTGTTGCAACAGTGTCGCATGCAACAAAAAACCTATTCTGCTGATATCTGGCAGTAATTTCTGCATGATGGACAACTACTCTTGCTAGGCTGGTCTTTCCCATCCCACCTGCCCCCAAAATTGCTAGCCTGGGAGCTCCCTGGCCAAAGAGTTTAAGAATGTCTGAAAGTTCCGATTCTCGGCCATAGAAGATCTTGGGTTCTGATGGCAGCATTGAGATTGAATTGGAACTTTGAAACAAGTATGAGGTTTGTCAGGACACTGGAGTAAACACATACCTATTGTGGGAGCCAGAATAGAATTTGCTGATCTAAAAAAGGTTGTGATTACTGTACAGGATTGGATGAAATAATAGAATTTTTTACAGAGGATGCTCTGTCTGAGCTTGTTCCATCAGAGCGGTCTTCGATCATACGGAGGACAGCTTGGTGTCTTTTCTGCATGTCCTCCTGCATCTTTGCAATATCTGCGGTGAAATTCATGGTCCTGATCTATATAATATTCAATGAGTTCTGGCAATGTCAATTCGGTAGCTTACCTGAAATGATTCAATGCCCTCTTGCAGTCCAATCTGGCAATCCTTGAGCAACGTGCTCATTTCATTCTGACGGAAAAATCTCTTGATTTTGCTTCCTTTCTGTTGTGCTTCAACAAAGGCATGAATTTTGTGGAGGGTCCTACATGACTGTGGTCAATATCATCATGTTTACAAGAAGCAGCAGCTACTCTGCGAATTTTCCGATATGCCTCAATACCATTGGTGGCAATTCACCGCCAGTATCTGAGTTGATGTGAACAACAATAATTGCATTGAGCAACTCATGAGTTTGCTCCATCAACTTGGCACAGTCATCCTTGTTTTGTTTTACCGTCTAGGATTATTGAGTGAGATACACTATGGTCCCAAATTCTGCAAAACCTACCTGAATATTTTTCAAGAGAGACTGAGTGGTGTTGGTTATGGACAACAAGAAAGGGGTATTGAGGGAATTGGCAAGAATGTCCAATGTATCCAAAGCTGTAGTCACACATGCTGTGATGTTGTTCAACCGAATTTCAGCGACAGTGGGCTGGGGGGGCATCTCGGGGGAAAGATCCTTTTGCTTGAGAGCAATGGTATTTTATGTTGTGCCTCCTGGGAATCCTGGCATCTGTCTCTCACAGTTCTATGTCACATCACTTCACTACACTTCTTCTGTCACCGTATAAAAAGTACTGGCATGTAAAGATCTTTGGAACATCAGCTTTAGAATTTCGGAGAAGCACCCGTGAAAAATCTGCGAGTACTAGGGTCTTCCTGAATTAATTAGAGTGCCGGGGCATACTCCTGTTTGATATACTTTGCCAACAGGACATCCTCCTTCCCAGCTCCCTGTCACAATGACTTCTATCCGTGTGGTTTTGCCCTTGATGTTGATATAACCGTCTGCCGGTCGCTATCCTTAGCTTGGTACAAATTAAGATCATATTTTTCCCAACCCCTATTTGCGGTTTGCCAATAGCAGAATTCACGGAGAAATAAATTCTTGATTTGTGGACCATCTGACCGCTGTACCTACCTATTTGATTGACGTCAACTACAACCTCCAGGACCTGAGGTGTCTGTGCTTCGTCTCCATCGATCAAGCCAAGGCTCTAGAATCCAGACTTCAGAGCTCCGAGTACTATTTCGCCACAACCTTCTAGACAACGTCTCACTACATTTTTATGGCGGGACTGTACAAATTTCGTTGTCAGTGGCAAGTCACCACTGAAGTCGCGTGCTGTGTTGTCGCGTTGTGATGACGTATGTTGACGTGTTTGGAATAGACGACTTCTTCTTCGACCTACTGACTCAAACGTCCGACCAACGCGTATGATGTCAAAAAAGGCTGTCTCAAGCATACCCAACCCCTCCAGGCCTTCCTCAAACTGGCTTGCTCTGCAAAAAGTCCGTCGTTCCTCCCTTATTCTTTGATTATTTTATGGTTTTTATCCTAGGCTCTCCCGAAGCCCGCTTTGCACAAACGGCTCTCGAAGTCAGAGCCGGAGGGTGTACCCAGGAAGCGCCGGAAGGCCGATCACTCCCGCTCTCCGTCGCCTCACTCATTCCGGAAGGCGATGTTGAAGCCTCTGACCGACCATGGCATTGCTGACCAGGAAGGTTCCAGCATGGGCATTGGAGAGACGAAGAACGGCGAGTCACTTTCGGCGCTGCGCCGCATGATCTTCGAGCAGGTCGAGTACTCGGATCTGCAGCGGCAGTGCGTCCTTTCTCTTGTCTGTCAAAGGCTGATATATACACATTGCGGAGACCAGGTAAATATATCGCGCTCGACTGCGAGATGGTCGGCGTCGGGCCCGAGGGCGCTGAGTCTGTCTTGGCCCGGGTCAGTTTGGTGAACTTCCATGGCGCGGTACAGCTCGACGAGTTTGTGCGGCCGCGCGAGCGCGTAGTGGATTATCGGACGGAGTTCAGCGGAGTGAGGGAGGGGGATATGGCTAACGGTGTGTCCTCCTCCTCCTGCACCTTGACATTGCACACCTGCGAAACCTCACTCATGCTTATTTCCAGCGAAACCCTTCGAAGCGGTGCAGACGCAGGTAGCCGCTGTCCTCAAAGATCGCATCCTCGTCGGCCATGCCGTACACAACGACCTGAAGGCGCTCCTCCTCTCGCACCCGCACACAGCGACTCGCGACACCCAGGTCTGTAGCCACTGGGCAAGCTCTTTCTTAATTCTAAATACATCCCGTAGTACTATGCCGGCAAGTCCGGGGTGGTGAAAAGCAAGCACATCGCGCTGAGGAAGCTCGTGGTACAGGAGGTCGGCGCGACGATCCAGGGCGGGGAGCACTCGAGTGTAAGTTGTCTCTTCTCGTTGCTTTTCGTTGCGTTTACCCTGCGTTGTGTCGTTGCGTTGTCCTTCCTTGTTCATTGCTCATTTGTTACTGTCCCACGACGCCACAATAGGTGACCGATGCGCGCGCGACGATGGCTGTGTACCGCCTGCACCGGAAGGAGTGGGAGCGGACCGCGCCGCGGCTGCGTGCTTCCTCCGTTTCGGCGAAGGGGAAGGCGCGCGTGCTTAGCGACGCGGACGAGAATGAGGATGAGGTCGAGGTCGAGGATGCCCCCAATCCGAAGGACGCTCGAGAAAAGGACACGAAAATCGTCAAGACCAAGCTCGTAGTACCCAAACCGAACGCGTTTCCGAGCGGCGGGCGCAAGGGCGTGAGCTCAGGCTTGTCGACCGTCGTGCGACGGAGTAATGGTGTTTCTGCGTCTGGTGGAGCAAGAGGGGCAAGAGCAAGGGCGGGGGCGGGAGGTGGAAGAGCTTGGGACTGTGGAGGAGCCAAGGGCTCGATGAGGGTGTAAGGCGCGTGCTTCATTGGAGACCGTTGCGAAGCGCTCGTTTTTTTTCGGATTATAATGGGGTTTGAATAATATTTCACTTGCCTCACAGGTACGCATCTGGAAAGCATGAATAGCGACTTCATAGCGGCTAAAGCTAGTACAGAAGTCTCATCAGGGCAATGTAGTGGAAAGGCAAATTCTCTTTGTCAATGATCTCGACTAACCCGCAGATCTAGGCAGTCCGACCGATTCCGAGCAATTAATTCGGTCCTCACAATGACAACAACGATAAACCAGAGCCGGTCCTGCCACTTGCTGCCTTCCGCGCTGAGGACGAAATGGTTGACTTCCCCAGAGTTTGTCAGGCTGGTCCTCACTGGTGCGCCAGTGTCGCTCACACGACCCGGCGGCTGCCCCGCGGTGAACGCCAGGGCGAGCTCCATGAACGAATTCAATACAGCGATGATACCTGTGAAGCAGTAGCCAGGAACGACGGCATTGACGATGCGGGCGTCATGGTACGGATGAACCAGATGTTGAGGTCCCGTCGACGGTCCCGTGTCGTAGAAATTTGTGTAACTCTCGCGACGCGACCGAGACGGGATGGGTTTGCCGCCCTTCGACACAACGGCCGCGTCATTGGCACTGCCCTAAAATCGGTAACCCAGCCTCGTTGTGCAAAAATCTGATTGGGTCCTGAAATTCCTCCGTCACATAATTGATACAGCCAGTGGTATGCGAGTAAATTCCTCCAAAAAAAAAAAACGCTCGACGATCGTTCAAACGAGGACATGCCCTTTGATGATATCCGCGCCTATCAAAACGGAATTGAGATCCAAAATATCCAACCTGAAAATAACAACACACCAAGTTCCCCAAGGGCATATGCAGTCGCTGGTGGATCGTAGTTGAACGCACATAGCATGAGATACGAGTGATTACACACCCTGGGTATGCGCCCCAATGTGGAGCGGAATGATGGAAATATCAACCACACGAATGTTGGTGGTGTTGTACACCTGGCGGACAGGGCTGAGTTTCGGGCCTGGGTCAGGGAAGCCTCTGTACCTTGAGCTTTGTGTCGACAACGCCCCCGTCCTCCAATGGCAGCATCGAGCAGGAACCTACAGTGTCTGCGGAGAATATTCAGTGCCGCGTTAGGTGTGTTGTTGAATGCTCGACAAACGCCAGGTTGAGTTGAAGTGGGCCTTCAGCCAGTCTGTACATGATTGAATGCCAACGTCCTTGGTATGCCCATCACACAAACCTGCGATTTGTTCGTCCGTCTGACATTCAGGGCCTGGGTTAACCTCAATGCCTGCAAAGTCCATTTTAATGTAGAAGTGTGAGAAGCAAAGAGAGGCTTGCCGCTCAGTATACTGCGCAGTGGTTCCTGCTGCACCAAACGGCGGTTGAACTTGAACATTTCGATGAACACCTGAAGATCTGAGCATTCATAAATATAAATTACATTTGTCGCGGTGGTAGGGATGGCACTTCCCATAGTCGGACTCGAAGTACCGGGGATCGATAACTGGCGCTTCCATGGGATCGTTTGACTTGACATGCTGTAGGGAAGCCACTGTCAACATTCGGCAAACTTGTCCAGACTCCACTGACGATCGTTCCGCGTGAAATGGGGTGGTTGATGTGCCCATTAACGGTGATGTGCTTGTAGCCTGGCTTAGGCATATCTCACACGGCGCGACATCAGTGTCAATTGCAATAGCAAGCCAATTTGGCCAATTTGAACATTATGCGGCACTCACTTGGTTTCGAATTGAATGTCTGAGTGAGAATCAATTCGCATTCTGGCTCCTGATCCGCAATATGCGAGAGCAGTATGGTCAGCTGTTTTTGGCGCGCAGCCGATAGCTTCCCAGAAGCCACCTCAGCTTGAACCCAATCCTTCAGAGACTGTGTGAGGGACGTTGCTTCAGGTGAGATGGCCACCAGAGGAGCGGTGGTAATGCAAATGGGAGCCATCCCACAGATACCCGTTCCGTGGAGTTTACTTTACTGCCAATCAGACGGGCCAAACACGTCGAGGAGGGCACATACTATTCTGCGAATTGTTGAGCCGCGACGGCGGGATCGCTCAAACAATCAAAAGTCTTGAACGCATCTTCCTTGTCTTTCCGGATTTCTGGAGATGGAACCACGAGAATTAATTAGCTCGTCAGTCAAATGCCTGCAAGAACAATACTCGCCATAACTTGACTCGCTAACTCACGGTCAGAACAAAAACGTCGAATTGGGTTGGAGGATTCATACCTATGTATGTGCTCTTGGACATTTTCCCCGACGCCAGGGAGAGTGACATTCACATCGATACCGGCTTTCGTCAGAACTTCGGGGCTCCCGATCCCTGAGAGCTCAAGAATCTACGTCGTAACATAATGTTCCAGGGACAAAGCATCAAATTTCGGACGTTTTTCAACGCACCTGTGGAGACATGATAGCGCTATGGATCCAAATTCGCGAATAAGTAATCCGGCAATACCTTCATATGAGTTGAATTTACCCGGCACATAGTATGACTTCTTTTGCGACTGAAATCTCGTAGTCTTTGCCACCATGTACGAATCGCACTCGATCTGCAGTTACGGCACCCGATTCGTGCTTCAAAATGAGTTTCTTTACATGTGCAGAGACAAGCACGGTTAAGTTCGGACGGGCTGCGTTGGGCTGGTAATACATCTGCACAACAATGTCATCAAACGTCTGGAACAGGAAGAAGAAGCATACGTTGGCAGCGTACGACCGGACCCGGTTGATAGGGTCAATTGACACTGTAGTCAGCCAAGTTCCGTTGGTCTGAGCAGGGACGTTGATGTGCTAAGTAAACCAAATTTGAGGTAAAAGAAAATTGTATTCACTTCGCCGGAGAACTTGTCCAATGTCACATCAATCATGGAAGCGAAAGCAGGGTGGAGAAATGACACACTGGCTCGTCCGCGCGAGTGATGCCGACTTTGCTGAGCGCCTGGTGTAATGATTAATAGCACAGTTCAATCATCTGATAATGTACTGTACTTCATGATACGGCCGTTCGAGGTTCGAGAGTGTTAGCGCATAGCCGTAAGCAAGAGGACCTGAGTATTGGTAATAATGCAGCCTTTTATTATCATCATGCAGTGCGCCGACCCACCATTTGAACCGCGTTCATTCACGTCAAAACTCATTGTTTCGTGCTTGATTTGCGGTGGAATGAAGGTTTCCGCCTTCATGTAGTACTTCTTTAGGAGATTCCAGTTCCAGCCTGGGTTACCTAGTGTCTCAAAAGCTGGTGGCGAGTTTCAGCGGGTGCAGTTACCAGTAGCCGCATTAGCCGCATAGGTTGGTTGAACGCACCATCTATGTCGGCCTTCGCAGGGCGGTGATATTGAAAGAAATTGATGGCCGAACTCCCGCCCAGTCCCTTTCCACTGTGCCGATATGAGGGTCGGGGAATGCAGATATCGAGTGACTTGCCGTGGAAAGTAGACCTTCCTGCCGGCAAGGTTTTCTTGTTCGACCTAAGCTGCTCTTTGAGAACCGTGCCTGATATATACATGGAAAGGGCGACTTGCGGTAGTAAAGCCCCAATCATATCGAGGATCGTTGAAGTGAATATGCCACAACCCAGGAGTCACTACAGAGTACACGCCATCAAGATGATGGATAGCAGCACAATTGACGTTACATACAGATCTTTGGGTCGTCGAGATTAGCGGACCCAGCTTCGATGACCAAAACCGACAGCTCAGGATCTTCCGTTAAGCGTGCAGCCAACGTGAGGCCGCATGTCTATTGCATATTCAACCCAGCGCGAATCGGGATGAGAATAACGACGTACGCCGCCACCTAACGTTCCAGGCCGTTCATGCAGTATATGGGATCCAATGAAGGTACGCACCGACTATAACAAAATCAAAGGACCCGCGTCCTAAAACATCTTCGAGAGAGGCAGTCATCGGGGGGTGGAATGCGACGGGTATATATGTCCAGCCAGGGAATTTAAGTGAAAGGTGTGAAGAGAAATGATCCCAGACTTCCCCGTCAAATGCTTCTCGGTCCTAGGCGGGACTAACCCAGAATGGTCCACAGCGCCCAAGATCACCGAGAATACCGAAATTTCGGCTGATTTTAAATTTGATTCAAAACGTAAATTTTGAGTTAGGAATAATTTGGCCCGAAACCCAAGTAGTATCAGTTGGCTTGAAATGCTTCGGGGTTGCCGGGGTTGCCATATATGGCAACCCCGAGGGATTTCAACACAGCGGAAACACAGAATCCGAGGCACCAATTTGCTATGTTGGGTCTCGGGGCATCTTTATCTGGCTTCGATGCACCTTGCACGCGGAGTCGATTGTGGGCCGACTTGGTGGATCGATGTCACCGGCCCAAGCACTTTTAGCACGCCGCCCGTGCCAGTGTTGGTGGGTCACCGCCTTTGAGTGACTAGTCAATAGTCATTGACGGCGACTAGTCAGTGACTAGTCATCAAGTCGTGCCGTTGACCTGACTTCCGTGATGGATCGGACGCTAGCCGAGCGGCCATTCCCACGTCGCCGGCTAGCCGGCTCGTTCTCCGCCACGCCCGGAAACTGCTGTTCCAAGTCAAAATAAATACGAAAAATTGTAAAATAAGTTGAGGTCATTAGATAATACCCTATAGTCGAATTTTAGACACCTGCAATGAATAATTTGGGCTCATTTTCCAGCTCATTCAATTAATGATGTTTTGGTTTCATTTGCGGCGTGTGATGCAAGTCCACATAATAGCATCTCAGCCAAGATCTCTGATTTATTCAACTTCACAAAACCATGGAGTGTCTCAGAGCTAGAAGTTGGGCGTCAGAACTTGAACACAGAGGTTGAGCTAGCTGAACTCATTGACAAAGCCGGGATCTCAGATGATAGTGGGTTGGACTCTGTGACTGAGGCGGTCTTGAATGGGTTGTAAATACAAAAGTTCATCATGTATTTGTACTGTTATAATGTTGACTAGCTATGGCGAATGTTGCAGACTTGTAATCAAAAGGTCTGTCAGTCAAATTGAATCAATCAGTGCCGGTGGGCCATTTTGATGATAAAAATGATGGTTAAATGGGCTAAAACAGCATCTAATGTATATGTATGGGTCCATATAAACATAATATATCATAGCTCACACTCGAACACGGTCAAAACCTGTTGAAAACACCGTGGAACAACGTCTCTGGGCTTGCTGGCGGCGGCGTTTCCCAATTGGGACTGACAGGTCAAAAGTCAGGTCACCTTAGCGACCGGACCGACCTGCCAACCGTGACTTTGTGACTAGTCAACGACTAGTCGACGACTTGCCCAACACTGGCCCGTGCGCATGCTGAAAGAGCCGAGATATCATGTATAGCTTTGCAGTGCCACAGGAAGTCGGTCCGACCCAAGGTCCGACCTCATTAATATTTGGGTTCTAGACGGTGTATCACTCAATTTTGATGTAGCTCTCATTTCTGCACGTATCGCGAAGCGGAAAATGTAGACCCCCCCATAAGTATATGCTGTGAATGAGCCTGTGGCTCAATTTTATTTAAATTTTGCCTCCGAGTTTTTCTTTGCTTGAATTGATCGCTTCACTACTTTCGGTGAATTCGGTCACACACCAACTGCGTCATGCGCGTCATGGCTCAGTTTCAATTTTTTTCTTCTTTTAATTTGAGTGCGGACAACGGTCCGTACGCCTTCGGACCGACCCACCGCTCGCGTGGAACCACCCTCCCCCCCCCCTCCTCGGATTTCTGAGCATGATATCATCCATTTTCTATCCGCCCACCTCTTGTCTCCCGGTGTCCAGAATACACAGCACTTGGTACCCAGCATACATTTACGAGCCAAGAGGCTCGCCCCATTGCATCTATGATCTTCATACTAACCCGCGCGAATTGGGATCGGCTGAGTCTAAATTGTGGACTAGTCGCTAGACAGATCAAGTACCCACACATCAACCCACTGTTGGCTGACGCGTCGTCCATCCGGGAATGCGCAAGACGCGACTGATTCCCAACTTATCTCATGTCCGAGTCTTCATTAGCTCCAATGCGGTCTGTTCTTTCTCCTTTACCCCTGAATGATCTACTCTATTTTTTGGCCCCAAACACCCAGACCGCACTGCATTGGCACTGGGACAAATGTTGCCGGCACTGGCAGGACGCCCCGCAACCTATTGTCCATTTGTTTATGAGTTATTTCCTCCTCATTTCCGTCGGGTTTTAGATCCGAGCCTATAGCTCATGTGGATTTAGTGCTTCACAGCAACGCATTGAGTGGTCAGCTCTCCTTTTGTCCCTTCGTCTTATTTTTGCGTTTCTCATTTACCAAACGTTTTTGTCAGGAGAGACGGCCCTTGAATACGGATAATACGCTCCCATAGTGTCTGGCAGATTTCCGGCTGAAATTACCGTTTCCTGACGGCTTAAAAGGGTTAGCTATATCATTACTACCAATGCGCTACGCCGGCACTGTCGCGGCGTATCTCTATCGGGCTTGGATAAGCTGCTAAAGCATTTTGCTAGGACTAGATTGTGGGTGTATGTCGGCGGCTTCGGGTCCCACCCAGCCCGCCGCCGCGCCGTAACAGTCAGCATAAATATGCAGCCCACATTGGTGGAGAGTGTCATTTCAAGTATGCTCCCATTCCTATTCCGAACTAAAGTATGTGCGCTTTCGGTGCTCTTTCATCTATCGAGCATCTATGTCGCGTCCAGTGCATCCTGCGGTTGCTCATCACTCATTATCCCTGTTCATGTCGACGTCCTCATTCCTAAGGACCCCACGGATCTATTTGCTGGGCTCAAAAGCAATGCCAACAGTCTACGCCGTCTGGACGAGACATACAACATCTATGGTGTTTTCTGTCAGCCGGACACTGTGTCTCGTAAGAATGCAGGTCAGTTGCAATGCCGCTTTCAGTACTTTTAGTCTAATACCTTTCCAGATATCATACAGCTCCTTGTACACGGATTCACCTATACCAGCCAATATTGGTCGCCTCCGGTGGAGGAATTCCGAAACTACTCCTACTCGACATTTTCTTGCGACCGCGGGCTGTCCTCCCTTGCCATCGATTGGGTAGGCGTCGGCTTGAGTTCACGACCCGTAAATGCGTCGGACGTGCAGTACCTCACTTGTGCGGCTGCCGTCTCGCAAGTGGCCCGGCACCTCAAGAACGTGTCCATCCTTCCCGGGGTTCGGCCCTTCAAAAAGGTCATTGGCATAGGCCACAGTGCCGGGTCTGCCTTGTTGAATGTTGATGCGATCGTCGAAGGTCCGCGATCACCCTTCGACGGCCTCATCCTCACGGCCTCGCTTGTCGTCGAGCCCGGCGAAATGCCGCCGGTTTCAACGATCCCAAGCGCGCGGCATGTTGACCCGGTGCGCTGGGGAGCCCTCGACCCGGCGTATATCACCACGACTCCGAGCGACCGAAGCATATTCTACCCGGCCGATACCACAGCCTTCTCGCCCCGCATGTTCATATTCGACTACTTCACGAAGGACGTGGGGTCCATGTCGTCGTTTCTGCAGATAGCCATTATGTCTTTGACCACGCGGTACACGGGGCCCGTCGCGAAGGTCGTGGGCTCAGAGGACCAACTGTTTTGCCTAGGAACTGGCAGGTGTGTGGACGTCACGGCGTTGACTGCAGCGGAACGGATCTTGTGGCCTGATGCACGGAGCTTTGAGGTTGTGGTGGCAGAGGGAGGCGGGCATGCTCTGAATCTTGACTTTTTCGCGCAAGGGCCGTTCAATACCCTTGTCAACTTTGTAAATCAGTTTTCTGCTCTCTGAATTGATTTACCTAGATCACTTTGCCTGACCGCGATTGTAGACTCGTAAGTTAGTAACCAGTCTCGCCCTTCGATGGAAACCTTTGTGCAAAGCAAATTGCCATAGGCAAACTGGACCTGTCAATGGGCTGACCAGAGTTTGAGATCTTTGATTTTAACTTGCCACTCCATAAGTGTTGCTCCCAAGATTGAAGAATTCAAAATATTGAACATCGCCGAGATACCCGAACCTGGGGTGTTCCAATGCATGATGGGTGCATCAGCAGGACTGGTATACAAGATGTAGGCTACAGCGTTAGTAAATGGTATCATGACCTATGTTGTGGACTGGCAACGTGAGAAGCATATTGGGAGGGACCACTGGAGCCGGGCGAACATCTTATTCCCAACGTAGATCTAGAGAAATGAATCCCGCGCGGGAATGTCGGATTCAATTTCGCCCACTATTAATGGGTGGATTTTTCTTACTGTATATGAACTGAAGTTATGTAGAATCCCACTTTTGTACATTTTTGGCGGATTTGGCTGTTTTTGGCCGTTTGTTGCCATTTTGCGGGCCACATATCTCCCCAGCCCCTGTATATTTTTGCACAAGTCAAAATTTGGGATGGTAGAGAGCATACTGAACCACAATCTGACAGAATTGGTTTGCGCTCAAAAAAATCCTAGCTCAAGTTGAAACCTGGATTGTTTCGGTTTTTTCCGTATTTGGCCCGGAATGATGGCGCATCAATATATTATCGTTATTACAGAACGGTCCGTAGGATCCTTCTCTACGATCCTACACTTTGGTTGAGCCAAAAATGCTGTCTCAATGTCGAGATATGGTCCAAAACCGATCGGTCATTACTTTTGATGGCATAGTGTATGTGCTTCCCAGGTTCGATGGAGTGAGTTCACAAATGTATTTGGTCTGCGATGCTGAATATCTGACTACTAACATCCCACTTTCATCTCGAAGGGAAAGTCGTTGCGTATGTAAAAGATTTCGAACAAGGACAGCAACGTAAACCTGGCACCTCTAATAACGATCACCGTGACTATAGTTCCATATATGTCTACAATGAAGTACAGGCTGACAGAAACACAAATAAATACATCTTCGTTCAAATGGAACCGGGGGTATGTTTCGTCCCAGTGATCCGGGGTGGGTAGGACAATTTCAAAACTAATGCGTCTCCGATCAGTGTTGTGGCCCGCCTCAGAGATCTGCAGTCAACGCGTCAGTTCTGCAGATGAAATGGACGGGTTAAAGCCGAAATGACACACCGATGGGAGACGTAAAATTGTACACCATAGGATTGAGTTTTGAGGGGCTCCGGCGCAGCGATGGGTTACTTTCCGCGAGCCCGGACAGGCTGTTCAACTCGACGTCCTCTCCGCGTCGCCGTACTGGTCGCGTATGCGCGATCTTCGGCATGCTAGCACCGTCCTGACCGTCCGCGTGACCGTCCTGGCTCGGCAGGAAACTGATTCGATTCTTGGTCGCCCAGTCGATGAGATACTCCTCGCTGTTCCGGGCGCTCTGCGAGGGTTCATACTGTGTGAATTGCTCGATCTTGGGGTGTCTACCGTACGACCGGGTGTTTCGTCTCCTGCTTGCAGCATCCTTGGCGGCGATCTCGCCTACAACATCGCGAGGGAAGAAGATCTGGATGTCCGATATTGAGACCCGCCGATGTTCGGAAAACATGGCTACGTACGACAAGGGTCAGTGCAGATGATATGCACAATCCGAACGCAGCGACCATGCCGAGAAGGTCTGGTGGGTCGCTTAGGCGCTGGAGGTGCTAGAAGAAAGCAGCACGAACCAGTCCAGAGCGTACTTTCGTTGATGTGTACGTGTGGCATTACACCGTCCGTGCCAAGGATGACGAAGGGGACCGCAAACATAAAACGGAAAACGACTCGAATCGTCTGTAGGCGGTGCCGTGAGTATTGAGGTAGCTGCAGGGGGCTGGGAACGTACATTCAGCTCGTGGAATTTCGTTAAGCGGACTATCGTTTGACTGTCAACACCTTCACCTCTCTGAATCTGTTTGAGCTTTGTGGAACGGGATGGGTAGACACGAGACCCACCAGACTTGCTAAGAATGCGGGGAATGCAAGGCTAAACATCGAGTCAGCTATATATTTCATTGCTTTCCACGATAACATACAGAATAGGGATAAACCATAAGGTGAGGGACAAACTCCCGATACTGCCGGCCAAAAATGTATACGCCTCGCACTGGTTGGATTTCTGAGTGAATAGATGGCTATCTAAAGACAGCGACACACCTTCAAGGGGTCGTCCCGCGTCAAGGTCGTCAACAGCACCATGTAGGCCGGCGCGACGATCGAGCCGAAGACCCAGGTGCGGAAATACCCGCTGCGGAACCATTGTGGCTGCACAGACTTTGAATTCACAAGGAAGAGCCAGAAACAAAGCTCTGGCGGTGGCGTCAGGAAGTCTCTGTCCCTCCCACGAGGTAAGAAGGACAGCGTACCCTCCAGATGCGTTATCCTGATCTAAGATTAGAATAGAGCGCGCAAACGGGAGCATTTATTAAACGCACATTTCCAGACTCCACGATATTGTGAAAGTAAGCATTAAGGGGAAGATGGCTCGTCGTGAGGATTCAGGCCAGCGGATATATGGTTTCGGAATGACTGCGTCCACGTTGAAGTGATGTACATGCGGTACTAGGGTGTGTACTCACTGGTGCCCTCAAACTCAACGAACCCCTGCTGGTACTTGATAACGGCGAAACCAACCGCGTAGGTCATTATCCCGGGTACACTGAATAGGTACGTATACTAAACGATTTTTTTAGATCAATGCATTATCGAGGTGAATGACGCGCACCGTCATGACCCGCTTGAAGGCTCCGAATGCTCCAGAATGTGGTCCGTTGTTCCACCTTCAGAGCCAGTTAGTCCCGATTGATAGATGATCGGGTAGAGCACGCACCTCAAACACCTGAACCGGTCAAAGGACCACATATGGAACACCATGAACGCGAAAAGCTAACCGCAATTCTCAGAGTTCGAGGTTGAAGGCAGGAAATGGCCTAAACTCACAATGCATGTTATAATGGACCAAACAAGATACGTTGCGGGAGACGTATGCGACATTGAGAAAAAATGCGTATGCCGACGCAGTGGAAGCTCCAGGCGGGGTGAAGTAGAGAAGGGTGCGACGTTCTTAGACCAAATCTTTCCATTACATCAGTCAAAAATTAAATAGGCTGCCAGTAAGGTGGGATTTCTGAAGTCGCCGAGGCGCTCTTTTCGTGGGTCTATCAAGGGTTCGGACCAATGACATTAGGGCTCCAACCCGTGCCCGTTTTCGACGGGTTGACGGGCGGGACGGGCGGGACGGAAACCGTCCGTCGGGCACGGAGAGGCGACACTGAAACGGGGCGGGTACGAGACGGGTTGACCCGTTGACGGGGTACCCGTACCCGCCCGTTTGACGGGTTCGACGGGGTTTTCCAGGCACTACCAGGAAGTGGATTCCTGGTATGTTTCTGTCTCAAATTTATCCCTTCATCCTGCTGATTCCATTTTTCAAGGCTCAGCCGTTGCTGTTGAGCACATTTTCTCCGGCTGCCGCAACACAATTAGGCTTCATCGTGCGAGCTTGAAGGTGGAGACTATGCAAACCTTGATGTTCGTCAAATCTCGGTTACGTGTGGTGCGGGAGGCACTGAGGAAGGCAGCCAGGGAAGAATAGAAATATTTTTAGACCTACCAATACATCTACTTGTCGCGATTTGTGTCTGCTAAGACCCGTCAACCCGGCCCAAAACGGCCGTTAATGACGGGACGGGTGTAACCCGTTAAAACGGCCGTGACGGACGGGACGGATGGGACCCGTCCGTTCCTAGCCTCCCAACAGCACTCTGACGGACGGGTATACCCGTCCCGTCGAAATAAACGGCCGTTTTTTCGACGGCCGTCCCGTTTAACGGACGGGTTGGAGCCCTAGGTTCGGTTCCAGATGTTAGGATGTCGAGATGACCCCGAGGCGTAAAATGATAGGAAACAGCGGGGAGAAAGAAAGAGATTTTGATTATTTTTGGTCTGAGATGGAGGGAAATAGCGAAGATCGAATGTCATAGAGTAAATCGACATTTTTCGTTGTTGAAAAACTTCAAGGGGCTCACTGCGTTCCCACCTTACGTAGACGCACCCCGGTGTACGTTGGACTACGTCTGTCTACGTCAAGTCTACGTGCGACTACATGTGTTGATCTTCGTCTACGTCCGGCTACATATGTGTACGCCTTGATGTCGGTGTACGTGCGGCTACGTCTGGCTACGCGGCGTAGACACGGTCCGTCTACCCGTCGGCTACGTATGTCTACGTGCGTCTATAGCGTAGACGCACGTAGACATACCTCGGTCAACTTCATAATGCTGTTCACTCCAATTCTGCATTGAGTTTATTTATCCAGTTCCGCAGAATTGGGTGAGGTATGTGTACATTTGTCTACAATGGTCTACGTGTGTCTACATCGGTCTATGTCGGTCTACGTGCGTGGACCGAGGTAGACCGATGTAGGCATATGGAGGCATATGTAGACGAGCCGTATCTACATGATGTAGACATACGTAGACAAAGGGGTTCGTCTACCCTTTGTCTACAGAGATAGACAGACCCTCTGTCTACAAGGGGTCGGAACGCAGTGGCTGAGGCTCTCCGAATCTCGATTGAGAATGGGCGCTGTTACTTCCAATCACCGCCATCAAGCCAAGGCGCCGACAGCCCCGACTGTTTCATCCGTGCCGTGCCCAATCACAGATTGTCGGACAGCAGCGTAAAAGTCGGCAAACGGCAGAGAACTGAGAGACGGGCAGAGGCTGAAATTCGAGACGAAAGTTTAATATGTCATGGCGAGTACTAGTCTCTCGTAGACAGACGCTACAACAATATTAGTGCTTGTACCTCGCATGTTATAGGCGAGTACGGGGGTGACGTCGTGCGTTTCTACCGGCCGCCATAAACAGCACACCAGTACCTGCTGAGCCTCTAGCTGCTGAGGACTCTAGCAAGGAGCCTATTGATGACTTGGTGCTACAGAGTCTACGAGGACTACGTGTGCCCTTCTGCTATGGTGAGCTACATCTCAAGCTTAAGGGGGAACCGGCATTCGAAAAACAAATCTCGGGTTGAAAAGTTTGTTTCGACCTTCAGCGGACTTTGTGTTTTAATACTCAACAGACAAATCTAAGATATTTCAGGCTAAGGTGGCTCCAACCTGAATGTTATCTTATTCTTCTGGCTTTCTTCTTTGATTAATTATTACAGGAATGGCGGGAGGACATGGAACTCTACTCGCGGGTTCGGTATGTACGGAAAAACTGTGCGCCTCCACGATAAACTTATTTTTTTAAGCATCCAAATCTTGTTCAACTGTGCCGTTTCGCAAGTTCGTCAACGATGCACGCTGCGGTGTTTAATGATGGTGAGCGGCTGCACTTTCTGAGGCGATTCATTGAAATTGACCATTAATTAGATCTAATACCGCATGAGTATTTCCTGGAGCTATATCGCCATTCACCGACCTTGACCGTGTATATCTACGGTTCCTATGTATGTCTCCTTCATGATCCCTAGCTGCCAAGTTTCTTATTTGCCCTCCAAAGCACGGAGTTCCGGGTATGCAAGTCTGCCCCGTTGATCACCGATGTTAACACTGTCGCAGGAGGTGAAAAACTATTTCTGCTCAGCCTTTCAACAGCGATTAGTGAGTCCGACCTTCTGGGCGGTACCTGACTTCGTAACAACGACTCCAGTACAACAACTAGTGCACATTTTGGATATGTCGCTCAACTGGCCGGCTCTGTACGGACCTCAATGCCTGTGTTTTATATTGTGGACGACGTGTTCCACGTACAAGGATTCATTTCCTTGAATCCACCAGGTCAAGAGGCCGTGGTAATTGACTCTCAGGTCATGGTCATCGATTCTCAGACATTAACAGGGTCGTTCACAGTTCCCTTTTTCCTGCCCTTTTTCTCCCCCTTTTTTCGGGCTTTTTGTGGTTCCCGCTGTTTTCACCGGGGTTTTTTTCCCCTTTTCAATTCTGACATGTAAAAGTGTTTAAAGGGAAAAGAGAAACTTCCCAGCTGAAAAACTGAAAGTAATCTATCGAAAAAAGGAGCGAAAAAGGGTGGGAAAAGTCAACTGTGAAACCCCCCACCGCGGCTCCCTTTTTCTGCCCTTTTTCGTGCCCTTTTCAACTCCTTTTCCCTATTTCATGCGGTTTGGGTGCTCCTATTGTTCCTCAAAGTTTGCATACCACCTCAGATGATCAAAAAAGACTGGGGTGAATTTTTCGGGATTTTATAGCTCACTCAGTTACATTAGGGTCGTTCACAGTTCCCTTTTTCCCGCCCTTTTTCTCCCCTTTTTTCGGGCTTTTTGTGGTTCCCGCCGTTTTTCACCGGACTTTTTCCCCCTTTTCAATTCTGATATGTAAAAAGTGAAAAGGGAAAAAACAAACTTCCCAGCTGAAAAACTGAAAGAAATCCATCGAAAAAGGGAGCGAAAAAGAGCAGGAAAAAGTGAAAAGTGAAACCCCCCGCCGCGACTCCCTTTTTCCACCCTTTTTCGTGCCCTTTTCAACTCTCTTTCTTCATTTCATACAGTTTGGGTGCTCCTATTATCCCCCAAAGGTTGCATACCACCTCAGATGTTCAAAAAAGACTGTGGTGAATTTTTCTGGATTTTATGGCTCACTCAGTTCATTATTAAAAAAGGGAGAAAAAAGGGATGAGAAAAGGGAGCAAAAAGGACGCAAAAAGGGAACTGTGAATGACCCTATTAGGGTTGTTCACAGTCGCTCTTTTTGCTCCCTTTTTGCTCCCCTTTTTGTACCCTTTTCATGCCTGGCAGAAAATGTACCATAAAATCCAGAAAAATTCACCCCAGTCCTTTTTGAACATTTGAGATGGTATGTGACCTTTGAAGAACAATATGGGCACCCAGGCTACATGCAATGGAGAAAGGGAGCCAAAAAGGGCGCGAAAAAGGGTGGAAAAAGGGAGCTCTAGCCAGGGGTTTCACAGTAGCCCTTTTTGGCTCCCTTTTTCGCGCCCTTTTTTCCCCGTTTCCCGTAGAATTGCAGGTAGGACCCCGTTTTTGTTGGTCTTCTACCCATTTTGTACTTCTAATTGAAAAAGGGGGGGAAAAACCGGGCAACAAACGAAGAGAATGGCAAAAAAAGAGGGGGGAAGGGTGCGAAAAAGGGCGCGAAAAAGGGCTACTGTGAACAACCCTATTATTGAAAAAGGGCAAAAAAAGGGAGAGTAAAAAGGGCGCGAAAAAGGGCGACTGTGAATGGCCCTGTTAGAACAGTATTATGAAATATGCTGTTGGGATCTACACCGACGTCGAGCCATCGCCGTATCCACTGATGTGACAGTAAATCTCGCTGGGGTATTTGCATGTTCTTCGGGCGATCAACTCCAAATTTGGATGGAGGTTGCGTCTTTGCCGGATGTCGAGGTTGACTATAGTGATTGGCATAGACCAGGCGGAGAGGTCATGGCGGATGGCTGGATCCGGTATTTTATTCTTTCTACCTGGAAGGCGATCTGCTCTAATCATGTTCACTCAAGTTTCAGCTCCAGCAATGTATTGAAACTTTCCAAGCACACATGTGGGACTACGCTCCTCCGCTGTCTTGGTTCAGTCAAGCAAATCACATTTCAGCCGCCTGCAAATCACATCCAATTCGAGAATTATCGTACATTTTAAATCCATAATTGGTTTCACTTTCGTAGTAACTCCCTTGTATAGTTGTTGTGCAGGCATTTTATTAGATAGGATGTATAAAAGCCGCACGAGCCGCATACGGCATTTTGTGCATTGTGCAATGCTGCGGCATTTGCTTTGCTGTTCTTGGTTCTTGTCTTTCAAAGTATCATTCAATGCATCCTAAATCTCATATTCCACTCTCGAGAGTGTTATGTTTTGGATGTGCACCCGTGGGAGGCCGCATTTTTCAACCATCACAAAGGCATCACTCACTTTTTCCATACTTTCACGTTTGCCACGCAGCAGAAGCAATGCCAAGGGTCTTCCCTCTCCCAACAGCACCTCTCCTTCGCCTCAGGTAACCTTATATTACAATATTAATTGACACCTCTTAGATTTCACATTTGCCGTGCAGCTTTCCAATGCACAAAATGCCGCATGCGGCTCGTGCGGCGTTTGCACATCCTATCTATTCTCCCAGTGTGTGTGGCAACTGCTGCATTCAGTGTAATGCCTGGGATCGATGTTTTGTTCGTGCCTTTCCTCCCTTACTTTCTCTGATTCGTTTGGCTCCCATCTTCGTCTTCGCTTTCCCTGCCATGTGCTTTCGTATCCTGACACAGACTTCTAGGCGTGGGGAACCATCTGCTGGTGCAACGTAGACTTCCCCAGCGCAGCAATACAATGCGTCCAAACCGAGTGCTCGGGCACGCCCGCTGACGAGCAAGCCGAGGAGGAATTTCTAGAGGAGAACTGCAAAGGTCGTACGTTACCTGCCCAATTTCATCCCTACCTTTTAAACACACTATGGCGGCCGCTGGTGCTACGTTAATGGTCGCCTGTGTTCAGGCTCACATCTTTACCCTGCCTCTGGGCTCTTTCTGACCCCCTTCAGGCCGCTAATATCTTGCGACAGAAAACCCATGAGCAATCGCGACGCCGCTGCATGAACAAGACGCGAGATACGGGACGCAGTGTGAGTAGGATTGAATCGCCTAACGCGGATGTACATTGTTGAGCAGGTCGATGTTCGCGTGGGATACTCACGAATACTTGCATTTTGAGCGCCAGAAAATGCAATACGAGATGCCGGATGATGGAATGGTATGTTCGATCCCAGCGGCGAAATCGACGCCAAGGAAAGTTTAGCACAGGAATGCAATTTTATTCGATTTTTCTATGGGCACCGAGCAGTTACTGTATAATTGAGGATCTGAATTTCTTCGGTTCCAAGATGGCCGCTACCCTGTCAAGTCTTCCGTTCGCAGGTGCGTCCGAAACACAAAAAACAAATACGAGACACCAGACCGGACCAGATCTTAACCTGGAGAAAGACGCACGAGAAGCCAAAGGTTGAACCACCACGCCAAAAAACTTTGATTCTGGCCGCGGCTGCCTACGTACAAGTTGAACCAAAACCAAGTAACGACCGGACAAAACCCAGAACGATCCACAAAAATACATATCAGAGCTGCACCACTCCTCAGTTCCCGCCCCCTTTCACCTCACTCTGAGACTCTCCTAGTTCGAGTTCGTGGGCGCGATGACCGCAGGCGCCGGTGCGTTCTCCTTCCCCGCCCCGCCCTTCTTCACGTCCTCGCTGTTCCCTTTCTTGCCAGTCGCAGGCTTGGCGGGTGCGCTCCTCAACACGCCGTTGGGAAGGACGAACGAAAACGGGCGCCGCTTGATCTTCACGTCGGAGTTTTTCCCCTCTATCTGCGTCCCATCAATCGCCTTCCCTGGTGCGCCCACGGAGTGCGAACTCGGGACCGATGAGAGGAGCAACACCGCGGCAGGCTTCGTAGCCTTCCCTCCGGGTGACAAACGAGGACGAACGAGCCCGAAGACGTGCGTGCTGGGGACCCAGGGGAAGGCCTTGGACTGAGTCGTCTGCGAGAGACGCGCAGCTAAGGGAAGGGCGCCGGGATGCGCGCCGACGAGCAGGTCGGCCGCGCGGTGCAGGTGCGCGAGGGCCGCCCAAATGGTTGGCGAGAGAGGGGACGGGTGCTGCGCGAGGTGGAAGTGCGGTAAAGGACGGGGACGAGGACGCGGGGGTGAGGCCTTGGCGGAGCTGGAGACCGTGTGTCTGCGGTGCGATGCCGATCGCGCAGGTGCGCGGGGAGATGCGCAGGGACGGGGTGCGAACGGAGTTTCCGGTGAGGATTGTGTGGAGGCGGGTGTAAGGGCGCGCGCTTGCTCTTTCTGCAATCACCAAACCAGATTCATCAGTCAAGATGCGAATTAAGGAAACGGAAAAGAGGGAATGCGTACAACGGAAGTAGGAGAAGGTGCCAGCATCTTTGGGACCGTCACGAGCGCCAAATACGAGAAGAGCAGGAAGACAGCGAGTATGGCCGCGCCCTTGAGGAAGGCGTGGACTTGGGCGGCGGTGTAGAGATGGCCTGCGATTGTGATCATTCCAGCTGTGGCTGCGGTGAGCGGCGCCATGGGGGAGGGATTGGAGGGTGGGGTGGTTGTGGGTTGGAGCGTGGGCATGACGATTTAGGCGGACGCCGAGGAAGAGGGTTCAAGGCAGGAGAGAGAAGGAGTGTGGAAGAAGGATCGTGTGCGGTGCCAAAGACAGTGGGTAACGAGCGTGTGCGCCGAGTAGGCGGAGCGAGGAGGTGGAGGTGGTGGTGGTATGAAAGAGAGAAAGATGTGTGGCTGACCCTGCGCGCCATCTAGTTATCGTCAGCCACCCGCCGACCTTCAACACGATCACTGGCACGATCATAATTTCTGCGGCGATTCAAACAAGACCTCAGCCGTCGAGACCATGACATGACCATGAACAGTGCACAGGTTGTATGGTGCTTGCAAGACGAATGCATCTCTTGCAGAGCGAATACCAGGAGACATGCAAAGATCAGCCTTAACCGTCAAGCAGCACAGTAGCCAATTTGAATTGCTCGAGGGAGTTAGTTCTCTGTTCAAAAAAAAGTAGGGAGAAGCAATCCCTTAGTTCGCCACAGATGTAGTAAGCATTATATTGCACAATACGACTCGCTCGGACTTGGCTCGGACTGTCCAGTGTCCACGGAAGCTAAGGCTAGAGAAAGACCAACTTGACGCTGCGTTTCGAAGTAGCCATGCCAAGGTCGAACACCAGTCTTTCGATTTCAAAACGCCACGGTGTAACATAAAATGCCGGCGCACGATGGTGGAAAGAAGCAAGAAACAGGATGTGGCGGTGCCGGACATATAGAGAGGATGGCCGGTCCTGGCGGTCCGGATCATCCGGTTGATCCGCTCGGTGTCTCTCGAAGTTCCAAGTTACCTCGGGTTGCCTATAGTATTCTTGCTCCGGATTCAGTTGACAAGCCATTTAGTAATACTTGTCGGGCGGAGAGGTCAGGACAGACCGTTGACAAGCCATTTATTTTTAGGCTCCGACCACCGGCATTCACTCGGGATTTCGAGTCTAAGTAGATCTGGCCAAAATATGCCTCAGGACTCGGTCTACTTGACCCGTCTTGAGTTTTGGGAAATTGATTTCTCCTTACTGGGTTTTGTGTCAACCATCTAATTTCGTCGGTGGGTTTCCTATTTCAGGCGTGGGTCCCGTCGCCGGCAGATCCTCGTCTCACGTTAATGTGTAATGTTGATCACCACTTCTGTTGGTCTCTCTTTTTTTGGAGCGTTTGAGATAATGAAACTTAGTCTGCAGAAGCATTCCAAGCTTATCTGCTTGTGTTGCTGGTTCATTAGCCAGTCGTTGCCGGTGAAGTTGTCCAGGAGGAAATGCCATTATGCACGCTATTCGCCAGTGTGGGACTCCAGCCCGAATTTAACCTATCCCAATTTTATCAACCATGGGCCGCATACCCACTAAAACCCCTCATTTATCCAGTCATCCAGCAGTGAGGCTTCGTTTAAAAGTAGGCCACTCCATGTGTTCAGCACAGATTGTTTTTGAATGCCAGTATTCCGAATTTACCCTTATCACACAACAGACGGTCACGCTGCAAAAGGCCCCATTGATTGCCTTTACCCATAGTTTTTGTCCGTATCCATTGATTGCTCCTTTCTCGCGGTTATTTCTGCTTCGATTCCTCGCTCATGTCCGGCCCGGGTGGTTACTCGGAGTTCCGAGACGAGCTTGCTTTGCCGCAGCCTTTGGGGGACAATCTGTGTTGGAGAAAGATATTCGAGAGGAGAGTACTTAATCTCACCCGTATTTTTAACTCAACGTCTGTTGACCGATCCCTCTTTGGGTCGATCACATTGCACGCCACTACATGCGGTGTGCACTACTTTTGGAATGGGGGCATCGCAGGGCGTGGCAAGCATGGGTAGGAATCGCGGCATGTCGTGTTTCCGCAATTAGTTCCGATATAATCTCGAACTGCTGGTCGGTCTTCCTTCAAGAATCCAGAACCAACACTCCCACAGTTTTTTATAAAAATGCTACGGCCGCTCGGCATTCAGTGACCGTAGCGAGTCGGAGCTATAATAACGACACCGGGATCCAGGTAACACTCGGCGCCGAGAACTTGGCGCCCGCGACTCCGCTGGACTCGGTATCGGAACTTCGGGACAGACCCCGTGAACGTTGAAGGCGCAAGTTCCGGCCTTGGCAAAGTCAAAGTAGGCATTTGAGAGGCATTAAAAAAATTGTAGTGGCAGATTTTCCACAGGCGTGTCGGGTTTTGACCCTCAGAGACGCTCACCGATGTCGGATACGACGTTTTGTGGTGCCAATTTAGCAGGCCTGAACGGGCACGGCATACACAGCCCGCGCCAAGCTATTTAGCCGTGCCGATCATTGCTGTCACGTGTGTGATGAATACCCGCGTTCCCTTTTTTTAAGTTGCCGGCCCGCACCCTTTTCCCTTACCCTCCCGTCCTTCTCGAGGCATCCCCTTTTCTCGCCTCTTCCTAGGACTCGCTTTGACCGTCCTTCGCCGCGGGAATCCGTCTCCTTTCGTTCGAATTGAACACATAACATGGCCGACGGACCTGCGATGCAGGAACGCGAGCATGCTTCCACACCCTACTCCGACTTTCTCCCTCCTCCTCAGCCCTCATACGCCACGGAGAATCTGAACCCATCCCTGAGGAGCTCGCAAGCCTACTCATACCGCGATGACCCCGAATCCTACCCCCCTGCATCGCCAAACAACTCGACGGCGCTTCTGCCAGCAGGCTCCTCCGCCCCCGATGCAGTGGCAGACAGCTCGTACGACGCCGGCTACGGTGCTGCCCCAGGTCCCAGCTCCGCAAAGAAGCGCCGGTTAATAGGACTCGGTGCACTCGCGGGCGTGATTATCATTGCTCTTGCCGTAGTCCTCCCCGTGTATTTTCTGGTTGTCAAGAAGCACAACAATACTACCGCCGCCGCTGCTGCAGCGTCGTCCCCGACCACCACGTCGGCTAGCTCGGGTGGCGATAGCAACGGGAGTGGAGGGAAGCCAATTGTCGGTGCTGTGACCGGCGGGGACGGAAGCACAGTTGTCACTGCCAACGGGGACAGCTTCACCTACACTAATCCGTTTGGAGGATACTGTGCGTCCTCTTCTCCGCTCCCTTCAGCTAAACTAATCGCGGATTATCATGGACAGGGCTCGCCGACCCGGAGAATCCTTTCGCTTCCGGTGCGCGCCCGAACAGCTGGACACCCGCGCTCAACGAGTCGTGGACGTGGGGCGTTGACCACGTCAATGGCGTCAACCTGGGTGGCTGGTTTGTATTGGAGCCCTGTGCGTGCTTGTTCCGCTTTGAATACCCCCGTGGAGACTGATCTGACCAATCCAGTTATCGCGCCTGCGCTCTTCCAAGAGTATCCCTCCGCCCAGGACGAGTGGGACCTGTCGACACAGATGCGCGCCGATGGAACGCTTCAGGCGAAGATGGAGGAGCACTATGATACGTTTATTGTGAGTCTCCGTGTTTCATCGGCCTTCCATGACCTCTTCAATTTTGTTCGCCCACTATTTTACCCCTTTCTGTTCACCCTGACGTTTATGACATCCGTCAATCATTATTGCCAATTTGCCCGATTACTGACTATCCCTCTTTGGGTTCCCCGCACATAGACGGAACAGGACATTGCGCAAATCGCAGGCGCGGGGCTTAACTGGGTGCGCCTTCCGATCCCATTCTGGGCGGTTAGGTGTGTTATTCTTCTTCTCCATTTTTTCCTTTGAGAGCGATCCATATCTGTTCTGCTCTCCTTTGTTGAGATGGGATTGTTCAAAGCATACTAACGACCCTCCCAGCACTTGGTCAGACGTAGGCGTCGAAGGCAGCGGCACAGTCGAGTCAGAACCGTTCCTCGAGGGCGCGTCCTGGAAGTACGTTTCTTCTCATTCTTCCACCCAACCCAGCATCTACTCTGTTCGTACATCACTGACTCGTCGTGGCGCAGATACATTGTGCGGCTTTTCGGCTGGGCACGCAATACGGGATTCGCGTGAACCTCGACCTACATACTATACCTGGGTCGCAGAATGGTCAGTAGTTCGACATCGCTTCATAGCTTTACCCGTTTCCTCATTTACTCATCGGCGTATGTACCAGGATACAACCACTCGGGCAAAAAAGGGCAGATCAATTCCTCAACGGCATTATGGGCGTGGCGAAGCCCAGCGGGCGCTCGACTATATCCGCATATCACAGAGTTCATCTCACAGCCCGAGTACCGCGATGTCGTCCAGCTGTTCGGGGTGATGAATGAAGGTGCGCATCCATCATCCATTCTCTCGGGATCCTACTGTGATTCATTCCGCACAACAGCTAGATTATCGATCATCGGGCGCCCCCAACTCAGCGCATTGTGCGTCCCCTCCCCCCTGCACTCATACTTGTCGAACTAACGATCCCTGCACAGCTACCTACAAGTGCACGACATGATCCGCGACATCACAGGGCGCGGCGCAGGCAACGGGCCGTACATCGGCGTGCACGACGGCTTCGACGGCGTCGCGTCGTGGGCGGACTTCTTCCCGGCTCGGACCGCATCATCTTAGAACGCACCCGTACTTTGCGTTCAACCAGCAGCCGAACGACGAGCCGATCGCGACGGGGGAGGATCCGGCGAGCGCGGGCGGGCGGTGGCCTGCGGCGGCGTGTAATGGGTGGGGTGGGTCGTTGAACACGAGGTGCGTGTTTTTGTCTTCTTTAAATACCCCTTCGTTATCGGGCGAGTAAATATAGATGCTGATATTTTTTTTCCTACGCACTGCAGTCGGTCCCAGTTCGGCGTGACCGTCGCCGGGGAGTTCAGTAATGGGTATAATGACTGCGGGCTGTACCTCACGGGCGTGAATGGGTCGCATTCGTACGGCGGGGACTGCGCGCTGTGGCAGGATGCGTCGACGTGGAACGCGACCGTCATCGCTGGCGTGAAGGAATTCGCGCTCGCCTCGATGGACGCACTGCAGGATTGGTTCTTCTGGACGTGGAAGGTGCGTCCCTCCTTTTTTAAATAAAATCACCGCTATAACGATTAATTCTGATGCAAATGCCCTATAACTTAGATCGGCAAAGCATCAAACGGGATCGTGAGCTCGCCGCTCTGGTCCTACCAGCTCGGCCTCGCGGGCGGGTGGATGCCGACCGACCCGCGCGCCGCACACGGCAAATGCGGCGCCATCGGGATCAAGGCCGCGCAGTTCGACGGCACGTTCAGCGCGTGGCAGACGGGCGGCGCGGGCGCGGGCACGATCGCGCAGGCGGCGACGGACGAGTTTGGCGTGTGGCCGCCCGCGACGCTCTCGAATGTGGACGCGGGCGCGCTGACGCTGATGCCGACGTATACCGCGACGGGGAGCGTGCCGACGTTGGCGTATGTCACGCCCACGCCGAGTGTTACTGGGAGCGCGGCGGTGACGCCGACGGTGAGCATTGGGAATGGGTGGTTCGATGCGGCGGATACGGCGCTTGTGGCGACGCCGGTTGCGGGGTGCACGTATCCCGCTGCGTGGAGTGCGCTTGACCTCCCGGCGCCGACTGCGCGGTGTTGAGTTTTTATTTTGCGTTTTGGATTCATGATGGACCGCCTATATATGGCACTACGCTCTCTTTTACCCGACGCTCGTTTTGCGCTGCTACGTATTTTATATTTGGGATTTGTTCTGGACTGTAAGTATTGCACTGTAGATCCTAGTTATTCATGGTCGCTTGAACCATCGACTACATAATTCCCTATCATTGAATAGTAGGAAGTACATGGGAAGTACCCGCATAATCACCTTCCATGGCCCTTCTTTTCAACGTACTCGCGTCATGGGTTCATAGTCTTTTACACTCGCTAAGTACGGAGCTCCACCAGTGACTAGAAACTCAACCAGTCTACACGCTGCTCAACTGCCACCCAACATTTCATTTTCAACCACAAGCTTCACACCAAACGAAAGACGATAGCGGCCCGGCAACCGCTTGCCTGTACGGAATACAGCTACACATGATGACAGCCATGACTGGCCCTATTGATTCCAATCCCACGGTTTTCAGCGCTAAGCGCCACCATGAGGCAACGGCGCTTCACTGGCGCTTCTTCGTCCTATATAACCCAGGCTTTCATGCACTGCTTCGAGTAGATACCCATCTGCTTTTACCGCCTAACCTCTCACGACCTCATGGACATCACCAGTGCCTTGAATTCCCTGACTGTTGAAACTGTCAGTTATCAATCAATCTGTCCATACTCGTGTATAGCTGACCCGCAAATAGGGGGAAGGGGATTATGTGAAAACAGCCTACGAAATTCTGGCAAAGTCGGACGACAGTGCAACATATCAGCAAGATGCTGGCACATTCCTGAACCAGATCGGCATTGCGATCCATGAACGATTTCAGGCATCGGGGAGTCTGAAGGATCTTGATGGGTCTATTGATCTTCACAGAGAAGCTCTGGTTCTTCACCCACCGCATCATCCAAAACGAGCTGCATCACTTAGCATTTTAGGCCAGGCCATACAGACCAGGTTTCAACTGCGACAGGACCCAAAGGACCTTGATGATATGATTGAATTCTACGGAGAGGCTCTAGCTCTTTGTGAACCACCTCATGCTGATCGTGGGGGCTCTCTCAGCAATATGGCAAATGCACTTGTAATGAGGTTTGCACAGCGTAGGGAGCTGAAGGATCTTGATGAGGCTATCAAACTTCGCAGAGAGGCACTGGATGCTTGCCCACCTCTGGATTCAAGTCGCGGCACGTATCTCCACGAACTAGCAATGGTGCTGAGAACCAGATTCCAGCAGCATGGAAACCTACAGGACATTGATCAAGGCATTTTGCTCCTCAGGGAAGGCCTCACCCTGTGTGCATCCGGTGATCTACGTCGTGGGATGTGGATCAACGATCTCGCAGATGCTATCCAACTGCAGTTCAAGATGAGAGGGGACATAAAGGACATGGATGAAGCTATTAAACTTCGCAGAGAATTCCTGGTGCTTCGTCCACAGGGCCATCCAGATCGAGACACCGCTCTCAACATCTTGGAAATGCATTAAGCACCAGATTTACCTTGCGGGGAGATTCAAAAGATCTCGATGAGACCATAGATCTTTACAGAGAGGCACTGGTCTTCGTCCACTGGGGCATCCTGAACATGGCAGTCTCTTAACAATCTGATCGACACACTGCGCAATAGGGCCGGGAGCATCGGGAATGAACAAGATATGGATGAAGTTATTGCACTCTACCAAAGAGCACTGGCTCTTTTTGAGCCCAATAATCCAGGTCGTTACATGATTCTTGACAATCTGGGAACTGCAGTTCAAATAGGTTTGAGCGGCAGAAAAGACCCGAGGACCTCGAGGAAGCAATTTCACTCCACAGACAGGCCCTGGCTCTCAGGCCACCCAACCATCGACAGCATTCGACCTCCTCAATACTCTAACAATTGCCCTTCGCATCAGATTTCAGGAGCAGGGCAGTGTAACAGACCTTGAAGAAGCCATTCAACTCCACAGACGGGCTCTAGACTTGAGCCACCCCCACATCCAGCAAGAGGCATTACACTGATGCACCTTGCTCAATGCCTTGCTGCTATGCCTCGTTCGCATAACAGTAATGTTCTTGATGAGGCTTTTGCCCGCTTCGAAGAGACCACCACATATTTGTTTCCTCCCTCTTATGCGTTTCCGTGGTGCACATTCCTGGGCCGAGAGTGCAGTTGCGCACAACCATAGCTCGTCCCTAGCGGCATATGGCACAGCGATTGCGCTAATTCCACAACTGGCACCCTTGACCTCGATATTTCATCGCGCCAGCAGATGTTGTCCAAGTTGAATATTTCCACCCTTGTTCGGGATGCTACAGCCTGTGCTATTGGTCTAGGTCAGAATAATCGGGCTGTGGAGTTGCTGGAGGCAGCTCGTTCGGTATTTTGGTCCCAGTCACTGCAAATGCGGTTACCTCTTGATGATCTGGCAACTGTTCGGCCTGACCTCTCCGGCCGACTCTTCTTGTTATCGAACGAATTGGAACAGACATCTTTGCGTTACAATGCCAGGATTCCAGCAGAGAATCCTAATCAGCAACAACTTATGTCCATGGAAACGGACAGTGTGCGGTATCGAATGCTCAAGCAGGAATTGGATACAGCCATCGAATCGGTCCGCAGGTTGGAGGGCTTCGAGGACTTCATGGGGCCCAAAACCATGGCAAAATTGCAGAAAGCTGCAGTGCATGGGCCGATAGTAGTTCTCACTGCCACTGGGATAAATTGCTCCGCCCTCATTGTGACCCCAGACAGTGATGTTCAACATGTGCAGCTACCTTTGGAGATACAATCCATTCCCTCATCAGAGTTTCCACCCAGTCTTCTCAACATCAGAGCCTTATTTTCTGGCGATGGACGTGGGATAGATTCCACCGATCAAAATTTGGACTTGCTGGCTCGACTCATTGGCATGCGAGAAGACCGGGGCAATCTGAGCACAGAAGACACCCTTCGGTGGCTTTTGACTGAACTGTGGAAAAAAGCTGTCAAACCAGTATTCAATGCGTTAAAATTTGAGGCAAGTAATCCAACCCATTTTGTGTTACGTTTTGATTTATACCTGTGTAGAAATCGAACAATCCACCCCGGTTATGGTGGTGCCCGACTGGCCCTTTTGCCTTCCTTCCTATCCATGCGGCTGGGATATATGAAGAAAATGATACCGACTGTGTATCAGAATATGTTATTTCGTCCTATACAACCACCATCGCCGCACTGCTTGCTCGTGACTCTCTAACACCTACTGGTGCCCCCTTCAAAATGACAGCCATCATTCAACCAGATGTGCCGAATTATATGCATTTGCCAGGCGCACGTGAAGAGGTGGAGAAAATAATGACCAGGGTTCCGCAGCAATGGCTCACAACCCTCGGGAATGCGACCACGGTGGAAACCAGCCTCGCTAACGTCCGACAATCTGCAATAGTCCATTTCGCATGCCACGAGATCAAGATTTGAAACAACCGCTCGAGAGCGGCCTTATTCTTTCCGACGGTCATCTCCGGGTCTCAGAGATTATGCGCAGATCAGACAACGTAAATATCCCTGGAGCTATGGCGCTTGCATTCCTAAATACATGCGAGACCGCGAGGAGCGATGCCAAGGTGGTCAATGAAGCCATGCATCTCGCAGGGACTCTGATGTTTGCCGGCTTCCGCAGGGTCGTGGCCACAACGTGGTAAGTGTCAAATAGTTCTGCCTCCTAGGAGTTTAAGAGCACTGACCGCGGGCGGGTTGATAGGGACATAAACGAAGCTGATGGCCCCAAGGTCGCGGACGCGTTCTATGAACATTTGTTCAAAGATTGTGATCCAACACAGAGCCCGCCGATCCTCCCAGATGTTACAAAATCGGCGGAGGCGCTCCATGTTGCCGTCGCCAAGCTGCGGAGTGAACCGGGTATTACCTTCAAGCGGTGGGTTCCTTTCGTGCATTACGGGTTGTAGGACCTCCGGAACCATTTCCTTTCCCTTCCAAAGTGTCGTCATGTAAATATGTGTTCCCCGTGTGTACTTATTTTGGTGAGAATCAATGTGTGGATTAGTTAACTATAAAGAGACTTCTGCGCGCACGATCAAGGGAGGCTCCACAACTCGTACCATGGTAGTACAATTCACTTCTTATTAAGTCTGTTGTTCAGAATTTAATTCCGGGATGTCCTTTACTCAAGTTACAGAATGTCACTTGAGCCGGCGGTGGGTTAACTTCGGGAATATGTAAGTGGAACATAACCAAAACCCTCTCCACGCCTCCAACTACCTATGCACCGTTTCCGTTGTAGATTAAAGGAGCAAATGCCAATGAATAATAATACCACCGAGTAGCCTCGGGCATGCGATTTGTGGGGTGCCTTGGCGACGCTTGGGGACACCACCCAAATTCAACATTAATATTATGCATTACTATGTGGTGACACTGGGGGCAAAGGCCAAGGCATTCAGTTTCACATGCCTAAAAGGCATATGGTATGCAGTTGCCAATGCATATGAAAAGGAAGCGAAATAGAATGTGCACAAAGCCACAAAGCCGCTATTTACAGACAAAGGGGGGCTTTGTCACAGGTTTTTTTTTGTGGTGGGGGGGAGCCTTCAACAAGCAACCCTTTGTCTGTGAAAGGGGTCTTTGTGCACAAAATGCACAATTTATTTCAGCTTTTTTCATATGAATCGGCAACTGTGTAATATGCCTTTTAGGCATGTGAAACTGGATGCCTTGGTCATTTCCCCCAGTATGATGCACAAAAGTATCGGCAAACATCGGCTCGGACCGTGATCCGCTCCGCGCCGAGTTGAATCGTATGAGCCAGCCAGCACATCTACTCAGATGCAATAAAACCAGCCACTTAAATTGCCGCATGTGTCCAGCAACTCGACCATTCAATCATATTCGCCGCTGTGCTAATTGCCAACTACATTATTACACATCACAGAGGCGGTTGAATGATAATTCGTCGATAGGATGAGTTCTGGACAGGTGGTAAGAATTAACGAGGCAAGTGTATGCGATGAGAACTGTACTTAAAATACCGCATGGATCAATCCATCGGGGAGCGCCTTTCCATTTCATCGGGAGCATAGGGCTGTATCCAGCCCAAATCGAAAGGTTTGCGTGCCTCCAGAGAGCGCTTTTCCATTTCATCGGGAGCATAGGGCTCTATCCAGCCCAAATCGAAAGGTTTGCGTGCCTCCAGAGAGCGCTTCTCCATTTCATCGGGAGCATAGGGCTCTATCCAGCCCAAATCAAACGGTTCGCGTCTGTCCAGGGACACAGCTGAGAAATCTTGAGTCAGCGACGAGGTAGACATTCCCTGACGGGGCATACCTCTAGAGGCAGCAAATTGTGCCTTCAATATACCGAGAAGCAAAGCAGCGAGCATGGGAGCAAAATGCATGACAGGAAGTTATGGGTGGGATGGGAATGCAACGGCTGACGTCTGAGATGGATCGGTTTTTATAGGCGTTAGATATGGAGGACTGTCATCCAATGGGGCAGTTGCGATGGACACTAGGCTAGTTGGAGTTGCAGCGCGGAGAACGGGAATATTTCAGGGATAGAACTCCGTGTCCCAGGCTCGTTGTAAAGATGACGTTTGACCCTTAAATATCGGCGGATTGCGGGATATTAGAGGAGGAATCCATTCTTATGGGATGGACACATCGACAAATTGACGGTTTTCATCTGCGGCCACGGCAGATTGATTGGGGGAAAACACGATAAATCTCAGTTAAATTCCGCAAGGCCAATTAATTTTTTGTCTGTGAGTCATTCAAAGAATGGTGGGTGACATAATAGAGAAGCGAACCAATATTGCGTGCACGGTACGAGTGCGAAATCCGGGCTAGGAAACGGTGTCATGTGTGAGTACATTTGTCGTCGTGATGTGCAATAGGTAGACCATACTGTTTGCAACCGGAAGAAAACGAATGGGATGAGGGAAATTCCTAATAGATTTCTGAATTAGCCCCGCTTGATCACCTTGGTTCTATGCCAGCAATTGGAGGCCGGTAAATGACCAAATGGAAACACCGTGGCGTGCGATGTCCGTGATCGAATTAACAATACCGAACAAAATGAAGAGACTCATCAGTTAAATGTGACAGTGGGAAATATGGACCCGGCCTTCCGACTTCCATGATTACACCGGAGCCACCGCACACAAATCCTCAATGGATTAGGACCAGCCGTGACGAGTTTTGACCGAACACATCGGAATTAGCGAGAGGTCCCAATTCCTCCTTCCTCGACTGTGGAATGGTCAGAATGTCGATGCCAAGCGCCCTGATTATTGCGTGGGCTGGGCTCCTTTTCAGCATTTGCCTGAACTTATCTGCTGTGTACGTTTTCCGCGCCCAGCCCGACAACTGTGCACGAACGGGCCAAATGGATGACGGCCACTTCAGTGCGTGTCCATGTTCCCCTCACCACATCTTGGCCAGGCTGACCCAATACTGGAAGGCTACCGCGACGATGATTACCCGCACCAGTTGCCAGTTCACATCCAGTCGGTTGCACTCACGATAGAAGACAGCGACAGCTACGGCCTAGCCAACTTCGACGCCTACGCCGACTGGCGCACAACTGATCTCTTCCCGCACGGCAATGGATTCGTCAAATTAGGCCCTGAAGGTAGGATTCGTTCAATATTACTTAGCCTCACTAGGAAAGCTTACACCTTCGGCGTTTCAGGTCGAAGCTTTGGTACATCCAGAGCCTTGGTGAATCTTCCTAGTTTCTGATGAGGTTGAATCCAGGTATTGCAATGTTCCACCAGATGCATTGTCTGCAGCAGATTAGGAGCGCAATCGTTCAAGCTGCGCCGGACCATCATACGCGCCACTGTCTGAACTTAATTCGTCAGGCCGTGTTGTGTGCCAGTGATACCACCCTCGCTCCCATGAACATTGCAGATGGCTCAGATGGACTTGGGATGGTGCATGTATGTCGCGATTGGGAGAAGGTGTACGACTTCGTGGAGCAAAACCAACTGAAACACATGTCGGTCAATGCGACGAAGAGCAGGTAGTACGGTAGTCCCACCGTTGTTGTACCAACAAGTTGGGTTATTTTTGTTGAAACAAATGAGTGTCGAGGTCTCAGTGGCTTTGATAAATCAAACGCAACAAATGGAGCTAGAGGGTATGAAACAGAATGAAAGTAATATTTAAAGGACCGGAATATGCGAGGGAATAAACTGCGGCACCAACAGGCAACGACAGAAAGAACATACTTTAACCAAAAAGCGTCTCAATGGGATATGACGAAAGGTAGATACAAACCAGATACCTATATCATGGCCTCTCATTGTTGTACTGCTCAAAAATTAGCTGTCCTGTTTCATCAGCCGCTGGCATCCCGCGCCGTATGAGCGCGGAGAGGGCATCGAAGTAGGTCTTGGCGGCGTTTTCCGGGACGCGGGAGAAGGCAATGCGCCAGCGAAAGCGAGGGGATGTCGGGTGGGCTACTAGCGCGGTGTCGAGCGCAGTCAGCAAGTCTGCTGTAATGATATGTGGGAGGGGACAGTATTCGATATCGATGGAGTAGGTGATGGCAAGCTCGACGAGCTTAGGACTCGACGTCGGCGCGAGGAGGCTGGATGTCGTGCTCGCAAACCACGAGGAGCTATTCATGAAGAACAGGAGAACTATATTTGCCCAGTGCAGCTTGGGAAGAGATAGAAATGGGGGTAGTACACGGCAGGGGGACCTAAGTCGGAGGTTAAGCGCACTGCCGAACATGAAGGCGAAGGACGCACCACTTGGGCTGATTATGTTCAGCTTACGCAGGGAAGGAGCGGCGTGGGAGATAATCTTGAGGAGATAATCTTGACACTATGGATATACAAATCGTCGTAGGTATCCTCATAGACCAGGAATTCCAGGTCGCGTACGCCAGCGAGATATGGCGCAAAATGTGGGTGCGCTAACGCCTTGTATAGATCCGGGTATACCGTGAAAGGCTGGTAATGAGCAGACAAGTGAATGAATAAATCACTCAAATATCCACAACACTCCGATGCCGTGTGTGTGTTCGGGGCTCGGACCACTGTATGTGGTCTTGTGCAATCCAGCACTGCGTCCTTCGAAACCTCTCTTCTGGTGCTCGAAACCAAAACCACTACCACAACTTGTCTTCCTATCCAAAACCAATAAACCAATCCAAAACCAATCCCAACAAATCCAAAACAATCTCTAATATCCGTGCGGCCTTGGGCCCAATCCGTTCCGTTCCGATTCAACCGTGCGACCTCGGGTCCAAATAAACTTGACGTGCGGCCTAGGGCCCAAGAAAATATATGAGAAGTGAAAGCGGGGTATATTCCTCCTTTCTAGCTAATACAGGGCCAGCCTTTTATACGTAGGGAACAATGGGAAGTAGAACAATGGAGGATACAACGATAAATAATACTACGAGTTCGACACGTTGGTCGACACGATGACAACGTACAGCAAACCAGTGCGCGTCAAAGCGTGTTTCAGCTGGCATGGTGACACGTCTCGTTAGCAACCAGCTTGAGTTTCTGAAACTCATCCAAAAATGGGTATTTACGAGGTTTTCACAGGTGTGCGAATTCCGTGCTCTTCAACCGATTCAAAAACCAAACATTCCAGCGGTGATAAGAGGGGTGGTATTGGGCCTGAAATAGCGTCGAGACCGTCGGCGATGTTGGCGATCCAGAAAAACAGCCTGGGTGCAGCTTTGATGAACTCGAGCAATACGGGTATTGGTATGGCACCAATCGCATCTACGTGTAATTCCAGCAGTGACCGTCGTCCGAGGAAATAGAATAAAACTGGGGCCAATGCTGGGAGGAAGGCCTTTCTCCTGGCATCAAAGGTACAACAGCGCACATTCGCCAGCTTGCCGACCACGTTCCGCAAGTTCTGAAGATTCTCAACGTCTGCAGCTGTTGGATCGCAGTGCGGCAGCCCAACCCAAAGGCGGGTGATGTAGTGAGCTATGTGCGGAGATTCCTCGAGAAGATTGTACACTGCTGCGTAATTTGGGGGCTCTTGTCGGAGTGTCAAAGAACGTAGGAGGATGCGCTGACTGGGCTCGCGCAATGTGGAACCAGCAAGGGAACAATTTTTGAGCGTCTCCATGTCGTACACTTTGTTGACGATGGTGTCCAGCAGTTCTTGTGGGAGGAGGGACATGGATGGTTATTGGTCAAGTTCGAAGGCAGGCACGTGTTGTGGCGGTTGTGGCTGCAGTGACTCAGTGGCTGTGCAGGCGCCTACGAATGATTGGCCGCTCGAAAGATAACACTTCTGTAGGGAGCCAACAGTCACTGGGGGCAATGACCAACACATCTGATTTCAGATGTGTTAAAGGCATCTCGTACGCAGTTGCCGATGCAATCAAAATAGGTTGGGACCAAATCGGGACACAGGCAAAGGGCTTCTTTGTTGCCCTTTTGTTTCGCCCCCACCCAGGAAAACAAAAGGGCAACAAAGAAACCCATTACCTGTGTCTGGATTTGGTTCCAACTTGTTTCAGATGCATCGGCAACTGCTTACCAGATACCTTTAACACATCTGAGATCAGATGTGTTGGTCATTGCCCCCAGTGAGTACTAAGGCATGTGTATTATTATTCTTATCTATTTTTTCCTGGCAGTCTAGGCAAGAACCTTCTCTGAGCAAAATCACCACATTGCCAGCTGCTCCAATCAGCTTGAATGACAGGAAGCTGGCCTGTTACCGTGATTGCTGGTGCGAAATAAATGGAAGGGTCGATCCTCAACTAAAGTATACCTTTGGACCTTTTTGCTTCTCCAAGGGTTATGATAGCAAGTAGCAGAGCAGATATTGCAAGGGTATTGGCTTCACTTCCTAAACAGACATCTAATCACGTGATTCTGGGCTTACCTCCAGAACTTCAACAGACTTCAACAAATAAAACATTTCACTCAATGTCTCCACCGCCAAAACAAAATTGGGATTTCTTTTATCTTCAAAGCCCCTTGCTAGATGATTCCGCGTAGGGCTTGAACCCGTACGTCAAACGGCACGGCTGTCGAAAAAGATGGCCGGTTCTGAAATCGAGAAATGTATGGGTCCCGACCGTTCCAGCCATACCCGGCCGTTTCGACGGGTCTTGATGCAGGGTTAGAATTCGGCACGTACCAGGATTCGCACTGCCCGGCACGCGGAACCACAGATCGAGGTGAGAGACGGGCCCGAGTTTGAGTGACTCCATGGTGTCATCCCATCACCCTCCATCAGTAAAACTACAGGTTTGTCTTTGGCGTCTTTGACGTCTTTCCCAAGACGCCAAAGACGCCAAAGACGGATTTTTCCAAAGACGCAATGTCTTTCGCTAAGCAGGTCCCATCGTCTTGGGTAAGACAAATGTCTTGGGCAAGACTGGAAAGACATCGACGTCTTTGTGTAAGATGCTCGGAAAGATGCATGCAAGACGAACAAAAGACTCTAAATGGTTACTCATGTAGGCTCAGAGGGCAATTAGTTGGGCAAAAGCGGTCATTCATTGAGCAAATCTACACAATGACAAGCTAATCAGAGAGTATAATCACCTCATCATCCTAAAAATCACGTCGCCAACCTCGGAGCCGCTGCAGCTAGCTCCGCTTGCGGCTCGGGCGCTCCACAAACTCTGTCACCTCCTTCCAATGGGACTGGGGCTGGTCCCATTCCGGAATGCCGAATGGAACTTGGTCGCACTAGAATGACGCTGCAGCCACAAGAGGAAAGGCTCTGTAAAGGCCGACATCAGTCCGACGCATGGTGAATATGATACTCGACGCACCGTAAAAGTACCTCTCAACCAATTATGGGTAGACTTGATACCACTTGCGATACAGTGCGCCGATTGGCGGCGCGCGGACAGCTCAAAAGGGAGTTTGATGGGCTTGATAACGGGGGACTCAACAACAGCTGGGTTCAATGATTGCTCAGAACTTGGGGGCTTGGATAAGATCAGAGGGTAGCCAGAGGATTGAGGGGACCTGGAGCACTTGAGGAGACTGCAGGCATTGAGAGGCGGGGCTCTTGCGAGTCTTCGTGTCTTGCGTGGGAAGCGGGGATACAACAAGAGAGGGATTAAGTTTGATAAAGGGCCCATGTCTTGGACAAGATGTCTTGAGGAGAGAAGGCAGTTGAAGAGAGGAATGTGAAGGGCGGGGGATGGAGAGGATGAGGGTAAGAGGCAAGAGCGACGAACCATTTGATCCCATCTGTCATGCGATTGCGTGACAACGGGATTGATCCGAAGCGGAGTTTCAATGACTTGTACGTTTCAAAGTTCTCGCTCTCTCCATCAACCACCACCAACCCGCATTCCCTTTTCAGACTGCTAGTTTTCCGAGCTGGATCAGTATCTCGCATTTTATATACTTCTTTTGTCTCATCAAGGTTGTTCCCACCATTATTTTGATCAATCACATTAAATTCCCTGAACCGTGCGCACATCGATGGACCACCCGGAGACATTCATAAACACAGTTAATGACCACATCCAAAAATGTCATGCCAATTTATGGACAAAAAAATCAGGAAACTTTTTCGTGAGGTACTCAAAACCAAAGACGCCCACCAAAGACTAAGATGTTGTGCCCAAGACAAAGACGCGTCAAAGACTTGCCACCAAAGACCTAAGACCTTGCCCAAAGACAAAGACACTCAAAGACGGGTTTCAAAGATGTAAGACACCAAAGACAAACCTGTAGTTTTACTGATGAGTCGGCGGCCGCCGACCGTGAAAGAGAGGTTACCGATCCCCGTTCTCGGCACAAGTCCAAGGTCAAGGAGATGTTGATAAATTTCGTACACCATCGCATATTTCGTGACCACTGGAAATAAATCAGCTTAGGTCCTGCGAACGCGAGGGAGAACACATACAAATAGTGATTGGGCACATCACAGAGATGGAGTCGGCCTTATATGTGCAGGCGGAATCACAAGGAAATAAAATCAAAAGATAGTGCTGGCTCCAATTTACAAAGGCATCGATTGCAGGTAGCGCGAACAGATTAAATGAGGGAGCGTTTAAAGTCATTAGATTTCGTGGAGTACATGGCGTGGGCCCGGGAGGGCACGGGGAGGTGCGGGACAAGGGGATACAGCCATTGCACGTTTGCCGAGAGCATCTATCAAGCGGCAAAGATCTGGCATCTATGGCACCATGTGGATGTGCTCACCGGAACCTTGACCGGAACACATTCCGAACGGTCTATTTTGAGCCGCACGACATCATTTCCGTGCCTGAGGGAGACCTGTCGAAGCCTAGTCTCTTATAAACAGACGCTACAACAATAGAGTCTAAAGTACTCGTACCTCGCATGTTGTACTCGAAGCCGTCGAATGGCCGGGTACGGGTTCCCCGCCGATGGGTCAACCCGTCCGTACTCGTCCCGGCACAGGTAGGCTCCGAGACCCGAAACGTACGGGTCCAAATCCGTCTGTCCCGCCCGTCGACCCGTCGAAAACGGGGACGGGCTCAAGCCCTAATTCCGCGTAGTGGCCTGTCGCGGCCATATGTACTATTTCGGCCAAATGTTCAGGTGATGGGTGACAGAGTGAACTGAACATTGTTGGCCTAGATAGATCGCGCCCACGCACGGTGAGAAACCATGGTCCGATTTAGAAATTCCGATGGCGGCAGCGGATGCTCTGAGTAACTAATTCACCCGAATCTAACGGAGCAGGCTTTCTAGAGTAATACTCTATTCTTTCGTTTGATGACAGCACCTCTGTGGGACAAACAAAGAAGGCTGGCAGTCTAGAGTCGTGCCACGTGCCATCTTTTCTTTCCCCTCTACCATGGCGTCCGAAGTATTCCAACTCTCCGAAATCATCACTTCTTCTGTTCAAGAGCTTTTGGAATTGAGCAAAACCAACAATTGGTCGTTACCGGTACTCAATGAGCCATTCTCCCCGTCCAAAAACATCTTTCGCGAAAATCCAGACGCATCTTATGCAACAGCCAAAATCATCGCTGCGGCCGTTCAGCTGGCCACTACATTGATGGACCCTGGTGAGGCCCTTCGATTCATTGTCCCGGTACGTTGAAGCAAACGTGGGGATCAACTTCACTCATCACACCAAAAGGATTTGAAATCTGCCGCATTAAGTGTCTGTTTCAAGTGTAATGTCCCCGAAATACTCCGTGAAGCGGGACCAAATGTACGAGGAAATTGTTTCGTCCGAAGGGGAAGCCCTGATGGCTACAGGGCTTGCATGTCAGGGATATCGCTGAGAAATCCGGGTCCAAAATTGATTCTGACAAGTTATGTGCGTTTATTCCATCCTTCTGAGTGAGACCACCTGAAAACCTAAGATCCTCTTCGAAGCTCGAATCATCCGCTACTTGGCAAACTCACATCTCTTCCGCGAAGTGAAACCTGACGTCTTTGCTCACACGATGCCCTCGAGCGTTCTGGATACTGGGAAAACTATCAGAGAAATACTTGACAAGTATGTCGGCTTATACTTACAACCCAATGTCGAAGGGGCCGTTGATTCCAACTAGTCCTACGGCCAAGTACGACGGCACTTCTGGAATTGCAGCAATCTCAGAGTTCAAGTAAGTGCTCTTTATCTTCCCACAAGATGTATTTATCACGTTCTCATTTACAGTACCGATGAAATTGCCAAAGCTGGCACCGCACTTGCCGAGAACATGACCGATGAGGAGACCGCATTCTCGGACAATCCGGTTCATTCACCATTCCAGCGTGCATTCAAACACGATTTAAGGCTGTATGACTGGTATGAGCTGCCTGAGAACGCATTTCGTCGTCGTCGATTTGGAATCGGGATGATAGGCGTCGCCACATTCGAAGGAGAGGCAATTTTAAGTGGTGGGTTAAGATCATGCATCCAGAAAAAAGACTCATCTTGAGGCAGAATTCGACTGGAGCGTTTTTCAGAAGGGCTCAGTCGTAGTAGATGTTGGCGGTGGAATCGGTGCATCCGCCAAATTTCTCGCATCTCATGCTCCCCATGTGAGCATCATCATACAGGACAAGCCCGAGGTCGTGACATCTGGAATACAAGCCTGGAAGGGCCATTCACCTAACCTTTTGGACTCGAAGCGTGTCGTATTCCAAAGTATGTCTCTTGTGGCCCAATCTCGGTTCAATTCTTTTTCAACTCAAATACACAGACCACGATTTCTTTGACCCTCAACCTATCAAGGATCCTGCGGTATTCATACTGAAGAATATTATCCACAACTGGGGTGATTCCTACAGCCTTCAAATCTTGACGCACCTCCGCGCCGCTGCGTCCCTGGACACCAAACTCTTCATCATCGGGCCCATCATTCAATATCTCTGCCCCTCGCTCAACGAGAGCGAATCTGCCGAGGGACTTCTTCTGCCAACTCATGGCCCTCGGGGAAATTACCAATACGCGCTTGACATGGGAGTAAGTCCACTTTTTTTGTCAAAACTTGTTCTTGTTGTTTATTCTTCTGAAAGATGCTGACTCTCTTCAACGCCCGGGAACATACCGCGGACTCTTTGAAGGCTCTTCTGCGGAAAGCTGCATGGAAGATTGATGAAATATACGGAGTCAAAGGGACAGTGCAACTCACTGTGGCGTCTCCCATTGGTTGAGAGCCTTTGACGCTTGACCCCAGTGGCTGTGTGGGCGACTCACGAAATGTATTATTATATTTGGCACCAGAGGGAGAATTGAGTGGCGGGTCGCTGTCCAGGTCCCGGTTAAGCACTTGCTAGTCATCGAAGAAAACATGTTTATTTATCAATGGATGAACCAATTTTGCGGTCCCCGCTCTCAATCTGCCACTCACCTTCAGCTGGTTGCGATCATAATAACTAATAAGAAATGGTCCCTAACCTGGACTGGTACTGAGTCAGGGAATACCTTAAGCTAGCTTGCAAAGTTACCTTGGACGATCTAAACAACCGGCGTGAAGCACCGCTTGGGATGTGGGCTGCCCGGATCTCTGCTGTTTAATTTACAAGTTGAAATTACAACACGGAATACGGCTCAAACTGTCGAATACAGCGGGGCTGAGGCCTCTTCCACGGACCATTCCTCCAATCTGGGTCGCTCGCCTTGTGCCAGAAGAAGGGCCACGTAGGTAAATAACAGATTTCCTGCGCAACCCTTGCGTTTCAGCGGGGTTCATATAATTTGGAGAAAATCCAACCTCGAATGGGCACGCTGGTCGACATTTTACCCACACGCTCCAATCAAGCCATCCCATCAGCGCTTGTGCATCCGCCCGCCAGCCTTCTACGATGCTGGATATTTCGAACGTCGTTGCGTTCTTTTCAGTTGAAATAAGTGGATCGAGCCCGCCTTGCACACCAGCGGCCCATAATCGTACCAGCACCCTACAAATCTCACGGTTCGTCTCATCCACTGCCCGCAGGAGCAACCGCTCGGACGAGGTAAATCGAGACTGTAGCGCCGCGCTCGCATGAATATGGGCAGTGTGCGTCGTCGCGCATCGGTGCCACACAGGGCGGCTCCACGCCTGATTTAGAACCTCATCCACAGCTGCGCTAGGAGTCGGGCGATCGGCGTAGACGATGTACGGCGTCAACATTACGCGAAGCTGCACCTGTATTATCCGCGCGCGATCATTCAGGCTTGCCGCGTCCGTTGTGTTGAGGAGATATTCCAGCATTTCCAGACGGTCCGCGTACCGGTCCATCACCACTCGATACAGCGTCTGCCAATCGATTCCACTGGCGGGATTTTTGACGGTCGACTTGACAGCCTCCTGCAAGCGCGTCTTCGCGGTTGTCAAATCTTCCGCAGAAATTCCTTGTACGCGGTGGTCCCACCGCTCCTTTTCCGCCCGAGCAGGGACGAGAGACGGCGCGAGGGCGGTGTCGTAGAATGAGATGAAGCGGGTGAGATCGAGAGATATTCGGGTTTCGCCTGGGTAACGGTTGTGCCAGGACCCGGCGCGGACTGTTTCGAAATGAAGGAGCTGTGCGGCATGCGGGAATGTTTCTTTCCACGGAGGTTTATGGGAACTAGAAGGATGGGGAGCTTCGAGAGTAGAGTTGGCGGCGGTTGACGGCTTCGGAAGACTCCCCCGCCATGCAGGAAGATAGTCTGCAGAAAGGAGCTCCACGCTCTGGGCGAAGTCACAGAGCATTATTTCGCTACATTCGTTGAATGAATGACCCTTGTACGGCGTAAGGGGAGCGGGCTTACAAGTCCATCTCCATCCTGACGCAGGTAAGTCAACTGGGCGGGTATTGACAGTTAGAGAGACGCACCGCACGAAACCATCAATGCCCAACTCGCTCCCCCATGCGCAGAGATCATCTATCCGCGCTCGATCATCTCGCGACCGTGTTGGATCGACCTTTCCCCATATCAACAAATCCTGCACATCCAAGGTCCCATCCTCCGCCACTTTCGCCGCACTCGAACCATCAAAATACAGCACCGTCAGTGGCCTCGTCGTCGCCAGCTTTAGCTGCCAACAGCTGGTGGTCGATGCATTTTCGACGTTGGGGCCCCAACAAAACAGGAACGAGTGTTCAGGGTCGGTGGCCGCCCATTCAGGGATGGTCGGTAGGGTCGGTAGGCTCTTGTCTGCACCTGTGTGGTAGATAAGGGTGCCGACAGGAATGGTGCCGGGCACGATGCTGTGGCCTTCGTACGAATGGCGAAGGAGTTAGCAGGAATGCGAGAAACAGGAGAAACAGCATACCATTTCTGTAACGTGTGTTCGGCCAATGTTGCAGAAAAGAGTTCACGGTGTCGAAAATAAGATGCTCCGTCGCGTTGGCATCCGGTGGTGCATCAATATCCTCCCAGAGCCAATTTACAGCCGACACAGGAGGGCCAAAGGAGAAATTCGGTGTGGGAATCTGACCAGGCTGAACCGCGCGATACAGCATTACCAGACCTGAGAACAACAAAGCGAGAGCTAAGATAATATCAGGAAGGCGCATATTGGCGAGAGGAACAGTGGTGTGGTCGGTTCCAATGGTCAAGGTCTGCAGCACGCACGGATCACTGCCTTAGCACGGTTCAGCGTAGGGATCTCCGCAACTGCCGGTCTGCAACGATATTAGTCAAGTCGGCGGAATGAATAAATAACGGACCGCCATGGGGAGAGGAATTCAGCGGCAATGTATTTGGAGATATACTCCCCGTTTCAACCTAACTAGGCGCCATTAGGAAGATAGTAAGTATCGGTCGTGAAATCTGAGACATGGTCGTAAAGGACAATCAAATATCGGACCTCTTGGCTACTTACTAGAGAAACCCCGCCCGAAATTATGACATCCAGCTAACAGCAGGCGCTTTTGGGAACTCGACTTGTCGGCTAAAACAAAAACCGGAAACATGGTCCGCCGCATCCTTGTCGATGAGTTCACTGCTGATCATGGACGAGGCGTCCTTACCAAACACGCCCACATCAGGATTTGTTGCTGTTATGCGCCGAGCTCATCGCCTTCTCATCACAGCCACGCACAAAGTGAAACAAACACAGAACTCTCCTTTGCACCGTGACGACGGCGGTCGCGATGGCCAAGTCCAAGTCGACGGCAAAGTACTCCCTCCTTCCCACAGAGGACGACGCTCTCCTCAATGACACCTCAGATGACGAGGACACCCCCTCCGCTCCCTCGTCGTTCCCCGCTCCTTCAGGAGCTGCCGACGAGGACGAATCGGACTCGGAGCGCACTGTCGTCGAGGGGGAACCTCCTGCCGGGCACACACATGCGTTCCCCCCACAGGCCGACCCGCGCTTCGTGCAGACTCCGCCCGCAGTATGGAAGCGCGCGGCGCTCCTTTTCTTGATATTCTTCGCCTTCTGGCTGGCGTTCCAGATTAAGGGACATCGGGCGACACCGAAGGTAGTGCATTCGAGTCGGTGCGTGGCGTTGTCTCCTTGATATAGAAAAGAGCTAATCCATGACACTCAGATACTCGAAGGAATTCAAATATCGCCCCGCCGCGTCCCCCGTCATCACCGAGACGCTCAAAGACGGCCGCATCCGTGTGCGCGGCGCCGCGCCCACCTCCTCCCCGACACCTACCCCTGCGGCAGTTAAGACGAAGACGGCGTCCGGGAAGGGGAAAAAACGGACCGGGAAGAAGGGGAAGAAGCGGAGTGGGTCGAAGACGACGGGGAAGAAATAAAAAGGTGTGTTGTAGGGAAAGTATCCTTTGCCCAGGGAGTGGCTGTTGTTGACTGCGCACCTCAGGACTCAGTGTCAGTGCGCTGCTCGTGCGTTAGCAGGGTGTCGAAGGTTTTCGACCCCGCGGATGGTTGCTTTGCTTGCTCTCTTTTACAGTATTAACCCTCTGTCTATATAATCTAATCCACATACCCCTGCCGGCGGACTGCCCTGGAATACACAATCTTTCTCTCGGCCTCATTTATTCGCTCTTGTTGCAAACACATCTGCGCTTCCAAGCTGCCCTCTGTCTCAAGGGGCTGCATGTCTTCCATCTTCGTCTCGGTGCTCTCAACCCTCCCTGGGATCCGTGTCTAGCGTGGCATCCCGCGCGCGCTTCATATCTGATCCTTACCCTATTGACGACGCCGTCTTTTTTTCTACTTTTCCCTCGACGTCCTGGGGCCCACCAGCGCCTACCTTGTAAGCTCTGGTCGGCGCCAGTTACATTATCAGCTTGTGGAGCCATTGTGAACGCATTCAACGTCGCTGATACGCCCCTCCCTTTTCGCCGTCGATTTGCTGGTTTTCACAGAGCCGCTGTAAGATACCAACAGCTGTAAATGCCGTAAATCATTCAATACTTTTGTTGACCAGTTAATCCGTCAAACCATTCAATACTGCCGTAATCCATAGCCTTCAAATGCGCATGCATGAAGGGGATTCTTGCCAACAATCATGCTCATACTCGCCCTTTTTGCCCTCTTGGCGACTACCAATGCATACATCTGGCCTTCGCCCCAGCTCGACGCGCTCGAAGAAATGCGTTTTGAGCAATTCCTCGCGGGCTTCGTCAATCCCTGTGATCTGTTCCTCTTTGACGGCAGTCACTCAGGAAGGTCTAACGCGGCCGACTGGATCCGCACGGTGAGACGCAAGCTGCCGGCTTAATCCTCAGCAATTCCGACAACTAGCTGATTTTCTACAGGCTTATCATGACATGGCTACACATAATGTCGCGGACGGCACCGGGGGCATGGACGGCTCGGTACGTTTCTCAGAAGAGATGGCACGACCAGAGGTGTGCGGTTCAGTGGATGTGACTCATAGTTGGTGCTAACGCGCCATATCCTTACAGGACGCTGGGGACGGTTTTCAGAACACTATTGAGGTGCTCGCAGACCAATCCAACCGATACGTTTCCAGTACGTCTGCTGCATCGGCAGTTCAGGCTCCCTCCACTAAGCCCTTTCCATGCTGGCAGTCGCCGACGTCCTCGCCCTTGGTTTAGTCTTAGCTGTCGAGAATTGGTGAAATCCAGCCTACCGCAAGTTTCTCAGTATGCTGATTTGGGTTGCAAGTGGGGGCCCAGAAATTGCGTTCCGCGGCGGACGCGTAGATGCGACGGAGCCGAATGCGCCTGGCGTTCCTCAACCGCAACAAGGCCTGGACTCTCACATTGCGTCCTTCGCCCGCCAGGGGTTCACACAGACGGAGATGATCGGGCTCGTCGCATGCGGGTGTGTACTTTCACTCAACATCTCTACCTTAGCTCAGTCTTGCCAGGCACACATTTGGCGGCGTGCAACACGCGCCGTTCCCGGATATCGTGCCGGAGCTGAACGACCCAAACAGCACCCAATCCGTTGTGCACTTTGATTCCACCTTTGTGAATTTTGACAACAACATGTGTGTATCACCTTCACAAATTTATGCGCCGTGGTACTGACGCACGCAGCGCAACCGAGTACATTTCTGGTACAACACAGAATCCCTTGGTAGTAGGTTTGAACGATACAACAAACTCTGACAAACGGATTTTTGGCAGCGACGGAAATGTTACCATGCTTTCGTAGGCTGTCCAGTTTATGATCTCGAGGAACACTTCGTTAAGCACTGCCAAACAGATTTGCCAACTCTCCAGAACTCTTCGCGTCGACGTGCGCGGAGTTATTTGCGAAGATGATCGATACAGTTCCACGCGACGTGCAGCTCACCGACGTTCTCACCCCGCTGCCTGTCAAGCCCATCATCGCGGGGTTTAACCTTGACGGAGATACGCTTCAGTTCGGCATGCGAGTTCGGGTATGATTACAGGTGTCGCGTGATCCACCACTGAGCCATATATTTCGTAGTTCTGGAACATGACACAAGAGACGAATAGGGCGGTTCGTTTGCTCTGGGACGATCACGTCGGGGGTACGAACAACGTCACTCTCTCCGCCCTGGGCGGGTTTACCAACAGCGGCGGGCGGAACACTGGCGCGTTCTATGCTGTCCCCCAGCCGTTCCTGGCAATCGACGCCGCCGCCGGCATCACCAAAATGCGCTTCACAGTGGACGACAGGCTAGAGGACCAAGGTGGCCTTGGATTCCCTCTGCAGGACGGTGTGGTCCTCTCTACGTCCTCGTGCATCGACTTCAACTCCGACGGCTCGATTACCGGGCACATTGACATTGGAGTGAGTTCTTGATCGGAGTTCTTTACATATCATGAAGACTAACACTGTCAGCATAGGTGCGCAACACCATCACTCCTACCCGCGTCTTCGTAGAGGGGGAGGTATCTGATGACTCCGGGCGCCCCATCGTTGTGGAAATCGATGTTCCGCCCCCTCCGAGCCCGCGGCGGCCAATGCGACATACTCCATCTGGAGTGTTCCCGTAAATTTAGAACAGGAGTTCAATTTTTTCACCATCGGCGCGGAAGTCGATGGCGTTGGCAAGCTGCTCGGCCCTCACCAACCGGCGTTTTTCAGCTCGTGCTGAGATTTTTGTTGCGGATTAGGGGGTTTTGAGGGTTTGGATTACTGAAGTTTAATGCTTTGTTCAAGATGGCGGATGTAAATAATCGCTATTCTGGAACGGTGTAATACGATCCAGGAGCCATTGGCGAAGTTTCATGACTTTGAAATATTTTTGTTGCCTTGAGCCATTGACGAAGTCACTTGGCTCAGGTCCAAGAATCTTGACCGACTGCCGTTCTGTGTATGGACGTGCACAGGTGCAAGCTTTGTGGATATTTGCTGACGATTCCGAACGCGCCGTGTTCGACAAACTCAGGTTCACAGCAGTGTTTATCTTTTACGCTATCGTATCATTCTCATCAGCTCTCACTTCGGAAATTCGGACAATCGAGAGGTGCAGTGCGCAGGTTGGCTGGTTTCCCATGTATATCCCCAGCGGTAAGAATTTGTTTCAATTAAGCTGCAGGTCGGCGGCTGCCACTGAATTTTAATGAGTTGCCTCCGAATTTTTTGCAAGCTGCAGCTCAGCTGCAGCTAGGCTTCAGTGCTCCTGAAACCTTAGGTTTCGGGAACAGGTTCCGGTGTACCGAAACTGTTGCCGATACTTATTGTTTACGGGCCACCGAATCCGTTCCCGAAAACAAAAGTATCAAGTACAGTTTCTGGAGAGCTTTTGTTTCGGCTCTCCAGAAGCCATTCCCGAAACGGAAGGTTTCGGGAACAGAGTGTCGCCTTCACCGGTTTCAGGAGCAGGTTCGGTGAAGGCGACACTCTGTTCCCGAAACCTTCCGTTTCGGGAACAGTTTCTGCGCTGCCGAAACAGTTTCGGGAACGTTATCAGGGCCCCCGAAAATTCGGATTTTCCGGAGTGAGGTGCCCAACAGCTGTAAATGCCGTAAACCATTCAAAACTTTTATCCGTTAACGGTCAACTGTCGCCGTAATCCTTGGCCTTCAAAAGCTGCATGATGGAGGTTCTTGCCAACAATCATGCTTACCCTTTTTGCCCTCTTGGCGACTACCAACGCGTACATCTGGCCTTCGCCCCAGCTCGACGCGCTCGATGAAATGCGTTTTGAGCAATCGCTCGCGGCCTTCGTCAGGCCCTGTGATCTGTTCATCTTCGACAACAGTCACTCAGGGAGGTCCGACGCGGCCGACTGGGTCCGCACGGTGAGACGCAGGCCGCTCGCTCAATGCTCAGCAATTCCGACAACTAGCTGGTTCTCTACAGGCTTACCATGACATGGCGACACATAATGTCGAGGACGGCACCGGGGGCATGGACGGCTCGGTTCGTTTCTTAGAAGAAATGGCGCGACCAGAGGTGTGTGGTTCAGCAGATGTGACTCATAGTTGGTGCTAACGCGGCATATCCTTACAGGATGCGGGGGACGGTTTTCAGAATACTATTGCCGTGCTCGCAGGCCAATCCAACCGCTACGTTTCCAGTATGTCTGCTGTATTGGCAATTCAGACTCCCTCCACTAAGCCCGTTCCACGCTGGTAGTCGCCGACGTCCTCGCCCTTGGTTTAGTCTTAGCTGTTGAGAATTGGTGAAATCCAGTCTACCGCAAGTTTATCAGCATGCTGATTTGGGTTGCAAGCGGGGGTCCAGAAATTGCATTCCGCGGCGGACGCGTAGATGCGACGGAGCCGAATGCGCCTGGTGTTCCTCAACCGCAACAAAGCCTGGACTCTCACATTGCGTCCTTCGCCCGCCAGGGGTTCACACAGACGGAGATGATCGGGCTCGTCGCATGCGGGTGTGTACTCTCACTCAACATCTCTACCTTAGCTCAGTCTTGCCAGGCACACTTTCGGCGGCGTGCAACACGCGCCGTTCCCGGATATCGTGCCGGAGCTGAACGACCCAAATAGCACCGAATCCGTTGTGCACTTTGACTCCACCTCCGTGAATTTTGACAACAACATGTATGTATCACCTCCACAAATTTATGCGCCATTGGTACTGACGCACGCAGCGCAACCGAGTATATTTCTGGTACTACACAGAATCCCTTGGTAGTAGGTTTGAATGATACCACAAACTCTGATAAGAGGATTTTTGGCAGCGACGGAAACGTTACCATGCTTTCGTAGGCTGTCCAGTTTATGATCTCGAAGAGCACTTCGTTGAGCACTGCCAAACAGATTTGCCAACTCACCAGAACTCTTCGCGTCGACGTGCGCGGAGTTATTTGCAAAGATGATCGATACAGTTCCACGCGACGTGCAGCTCACCGACGTTCTCACCCCGCTGCCTGTCAAGCCCATCATCGCGGGGTTTAACCTTGACGGAGATACGCTTCAGTTCGGCATGCGAGTTCGGGTATGATTACAGGTGTCGCGCGATCCACCACTGAGCCATAAATTTCGTAGTTCTGGAATATGTCCCAAGAGACAAATAGCACAGTTCGTCTGCTCTGGGACGATCACGTTGGGGGTACGAACAACATCACTCTGTCCGCCGAGGGCGGGTTTACCAACAGCGGCGGGCGGAACACTGGCGCGTTCTATGCTGTCCCCCAGCCGTTCCTGGCAATCGACGCCGCCGCCGGCATCACCAAAATGCGCTTCACAGTGGACGACAGGCTGGAGAACCAAGGTGGCCTTGGATTCCCGCTGCAAGACGGTGTGGTCCTCTCTACGTCCTCATGCGTCGACTTCAGCTTCAACGGCTCGATCAGCGGGCACATTGACATTGGGGTGGGTTCCTGATCGGATTTCTTTATATATCGTGAAGACTAACACTGTCATAGGTGCGCAACACCATCACTCCTACGCGCGTCTTCATAGAGGGGGAGGTATCTGATGACTCTGGGCGCCCAATCGTTGTGGAAATCGATGTTCCGCCCCCCTCCGAGCCCGCGGCGGCCAATGCGACGTACTCCATCTGGAGTGTTCCGGTGAATTCAGACCGGCAGTTCAATTTTTACACCATCGGCGCGGAAGTTGATGGCGTCGGCAAGCTGCTCGGCCCACACCAACCTGCGTTTTTCAGCCCTTGCTGAGATTTTTGTTGAGAAGCCTCGCGGATTAGGGGGGTTGGGGCTGAGGTTTAGCACTTTGTTCAGGATGGCGGATGTAAATGATTGCTATTCTGGAACGGTGTAATACGATCCGGGAGCCATTGGCGAAGTTTCATGACTTTGAAATATTTTCCTTGCCCTGAGCCATTGGCGAATACACTTCCCTTATTATCAGCGACTGCCTAGTGGGCCAGTCTAGCTAGTGGGCCATTTGCATAATACAGCGGGGTACAAGGTATAATGTTCATATTTGAGACCTGTGGCATGGTACGCGACCTATGAGGACTCTGTACGTCAAATTTGGAGGCAAGTTACGGCGGCGATCAAAAGCAGTGCGAGGTTTTGATAGGTGATGTCGGCGTGTGAACATCATTTCTTATTTCCGAACACCGCTTCACGTTCTTTCTTACCTGTTTCTCCACCGATTCTTCACCGATTCACAAGGTCTGGGGCTCGTTCTCATCGCCTGATGTGGGGGAATGGCATACGCCCATCGTATACATCAGCGCTGTTCTGCCTCATCTCCTAGAACCTCACGAAAGACCTCTATCAGATCTCCAGTAGTCCACTGCGGCAACCGCTATAGTGACCCACCCGTGGACACTATGGCCCTAGAACTTTGTTAGTGCATTTGAAATATACAGTAATGTCCCCTTCCCCAGCGATGGGTTTTAATCGGGTCGACTTCATGGTCACGAAGGGGTACATGTCAAAACCTACGAATTTCATTAGCGCGCATAGACGAGCTTTTTTAGAGGGGTTATTGGCGTGTGGAGGCCGTACTACGCCGATTATTATATTTCATTACATCGCATGTAGCCATATGTACCCTCTTTTCCGGCAAAAATTCTGTCTGTGCTTCGTGGAGCGCCCCATTCAATCCACACTCCGATTTCACCCTTCAGCCTTGGCTTCAAGACAAATGCTTACAGTGCTGAAATACTTTGGATTCACATTTTGGGTGTATATAATGGTGGGCTAATATCACTTTGTTAATTTGAGCTACATTCAGGTAGCCAGTACGAGTCTAAACTAATGATTCAAGGCAGTGGCCGGCTACCCCGTTTTTGCCATTTTGGGAATGCGCCGCAAGGAAAATTCGGCAGGCCCGGAAACCAGCGTGTAAATTTGCGAAAAATATATCCACTCACTCATAGGAGCCTTACCTTCCTTCAAGTGCCGATATATTTGTGTCCACACCATTTTATCCGTTCGCACGAGGTCAAAACCGCTAAGGTGGCCCAGTACCCAGTCGCTGATAATAAGTCCAGGAATCCTGGACCGACTGCCGTTCCATGCATGGACGTGCACATGTGCAACCTTTGTGGGTATTTGCTGACGATTCCAAAGGCGCCGTGTTCGACGCTGTCAGATTCACGGCAGTGTTTATTTTTCATACTATCAGCTCTCATTTCGAAAATTCGGACGGTCGAGAGTTGAATCCTAGACGGTGTCTATCCAGCCCAGATCAAGCACTCCGCTAAGGTTCCTCGTCTACGTCCCAAGACATACGACTCCTAAGCATAGGACAGCACAAGCATCGTCGCCGCCTCACGTTGGCCGATGTTTGTGATATATACGACACCCAGCGCGTCATCCAGAGCGAGCACAACAGTGTAGTAGTTGAGTTCGAAGCCGGCCGTGTCCAGTAGGTGGAAGGTGGGGTGCAGCGAGGGGTGTGTTCCATAGTGCACAAGGCCAAGATTGTTCTTCGGCTTCCAGGCGTCGCGCCGCGGCTCCATATCGACAACTGCGGCGTAGCGCCCGGAGGTGCCCACGGCGAGTTTCGTGATCTCAAAGTTGTGTTCGTAGGAGGCTAGCTCTCCAAATTCAAGACATGGAGTGGCTGATGCAGGCCAGAACCGAACGCTGCGGATACGCTGCGGCGGGCCCGGGAAGGACGGGAGCGTCGCGATGATTCCGGCCGTGACAAGGCCGACGCCGTACGTCGGGGGCAGCATCCGTGGGTTTCCGAGTGCAATGTATGTCCTGTCATGCATGTCATGCATCGGAGGGATAGAGTCCGGGACTTGCACTCGATCGATATCGTGGGCGAACGTGGTGCGCGAGGTGTCGATCTGGAGCCGGACGCGGAGGACGGTAGTCGGTACATCACTGCCGTGATAATCATGAGCGTATATGTAGAAGTGATCAGTGTGCAGTGCGCAGGTGGGCCGTTTTCCCATGTATATCCCCAGCGGTACATGGCGGACGACGTTGTCCTCGAAATTGCAATAGACAAGCATGGTCATGTGCTCGTTAAGGCTGGTGAAGACCATACCAACCGTTCTAGCATCTAAGGCCGTGTCTATAGCGAACGGTTGGAGATCGGCTGTCGACAAAACATGCGAGTAGGTTCTGGAGACTGTGATCGCATCGCGATCCCGATAATCAATCTTGATCACTATTAGCCCGAAAGTCTCACTGGTAGAATGTAATTTCATTTCCTGGGAGCCTTAGGATAGCGGCAAACAATTACCTGCTCAATGACGATAACGCAATGAACGACTGGCCTGGAAGGTGGAATAAAGAGGATTGTCCGATATCATGCGTAGCAAAGTCATCTTCATGCGCTATTACTCCCAGGCAAGCACCGGACTGGGTCTGCCAGCAGGCGAGTTGCTCGTCCGAATTGGTGACGACCATATCTGTGCCAGGGATAACACAAATCTGTTGGTAATCATCTCCAGAGAAATCGTGCGAACAGAGACGGGAATTGCGCGTTCCGAGGACCAATTTTTCCGCAGGGAATATGCGTGGATGGCAAGTTTCTGGAGAGTATCGATGGGCATGTCGAGTACGTTGACTCCAGGGTGGCAGGGAAGCGGCTGCATATGGACGGTTTGAGCCCTATCCAGGGCCTTCAGCCAAAAATCTTTCAAGGAGAGTAGCGATTGAAAAGATGAGCAAGTCTGTCATGTAGTAAGATACCTGTGCCCATTGCTTTATATCAGCGAATTGGCTCACGACAAGAAGATGAAAAGAGTCATGAAGGTCAAGGAAAGATGTGATCTCGAGGATAACATCCAGAGGTATTTCTGCCAGAGCCATATCTGAGTCGTCGTCAAAAAGAGGGTCCAAGTTGATATCTCCGAGGATGCTGTGTCATTGAGGCTGTGCTTCGACTTCGAATCCGTCAGCGACTCGGTGTGTTTTAAAACGAAAAATCAGGACACTTGAAGCTTAAAAAGCTTTAGAATATTCATATTTTACTTCGATCAATAAGAGTTGTGACAGTAATACTTGGGTGTCCACGGTCTGTTGACAAAATCTGAACCCGACCTGCCCGCCACCACATCATTCGCGGCTTAATTATCTGGAGATTACAAGCGCCGCACTCTAGTACACACGCTCGAAGGGAGGAACAGCCTTGCACTCATTTTCATCGAGAGTGGTACCAATTACACCGCGATATCGTAGCTCGATGTCAGCTTTTGAGGGATCGTGTTGGAAAGTCAGCGTGTGCTTCATCCATTTTGCATCGTCGCGCTGAAAAATTTGAGCAAAGAAAACCAGGCCGAGGGACTGGAGTAATACGATTACGGACGTCAGGGAAATCTTCACGCGCATGAGCCCCGCGCGATTCTGTGCGGGCAGCTGCCGCGATGACGGTCTGCAGAGCGCACTGCAAGATGTTGCGGAGTTCCAGAGTTTCTAGGAGATCCCTGTGGTTTTCGAGGTCAGCAAAATGAATGAAAGAAACCCAAGAAGTACAGTACGTACGTATTCCAGATCATACTCCTATCCTTGATACCAACTTGGTCGAAACTCTTGTAGATGGCACGAAGTTTCTGGACGCCTTCGTCCAAGGTCGATTGAGTCCTGTTTCATTTTTTTTGGGATGAGAAAACTAACAAAGCGCAAAAAAACAAAACGAGGAGCCAACCGGAACACGGCAGCATCGGACTGCATGACCCTTTGCATGTCGAGCCTGATTTTAGCAGTAGACTCGGGCCCGTCAGATTTTCTGTGTAAAGTCACTAAGTATGGTGTTGTCGAATTGTGAGCAGGTAGGAAGGGAGGATACCTGATCTTGTCCATAAATTCGATGCTTTCGATGCCGGCGTCCTCGGGAATAGCTTTGTGGGGTTTACCAGGCGTAAGAGTCTCCTTGATGTGGTGCGCACATGCACGGCCAAAGACAACGATATCCAAGAGAGAGTTTGCACCGAGACGATTCGCACCGTGGACAGAAACACAGGCGGCTTCGCCCGCAGCATATAAGCCAGGGACGACCATATCTTTGCCTTGCGCGTCGATGGTGAGGACCTCGCCGGTGTACTTGGTGGGGATGCCGCCCACTGAGAGACCAATTGTCAGGCACATAACAAAGGACGAGTTCAAAACTTGCTATTGTAGTGAACCGTGGGCAAAACTGGAATGGGCTCCTTTGTGACATCGACACCAGAGAAAATGGACGCCGTTTCAGAGATACCTGGCAACCGTTCGTGGAGAACATCCGGAGGCAGATGGCTGAGTTGCAAGTGGATGTGATCTTTGTTGGGACCAACGCCGCGACCCTCGCGAATTTCGATCATCATACTGCGAGAAACGACATCACGGGAGGCCAAATCTTTCGCGGTAGGCGCATAACGCTCCATGAATCGTTCACCCTCAGAGTTGAGCAGATATCCTCCTTCCCCACGACAGCCTAAGGATACCACACATCAGACACGATACGATACATACGTAAAGCGAAACTGGGCTCGACCTTCGCTGATTAGACATCCAGAACCATAAATACCGGTAGGATGGAATTGCACGAATTCCAAATCTTGCAAAGGAAGACCGGCGCGGGCAGCCATCGCATTGCCGTCGCCCGAACAAGTGTGGGCACTCGTGCAGCTGAAGTATGCGCGCCCGTAGCCGCCAGTCGCCAACACAGTCTTGTGTGCTCTGAATCGGTGGAGGGTCCCATCCTCCATGTTTATGGCGATGACGCCAACACATTCACCGTCCTGCATGATCAGATCAAGTGCAAAATATTCGATGAAAAAGTTGGTATTGTGGCGGAGGGATTGGCCGTAGAGGGTGTGCAACAGGGCATGACCAGTGCGATCCGCGGCGGCAGCACATCGATATGCCTGTCCGCCCTTTCCGTACTTCAAAGAATGGCCCCCGATTGCTCTTTGATATATCTTGCCGTCCTTCGTGCGTGAAAATGGCACTCCAAAGTGTTCGAGCTGTATAGAGACGATCAGGGATGTAACGAGAACTGGCCAGAGCAGATCATACCTCAATGATGGTGCGTGGGGCCTCACGGCACATATAATGAATGGCGTCCTGGTCGCCGAGCCAGTCAGAACCTTTGACCTATGAAATGTCAAATTCAGTAGATACACAACTTAAAATTGCGTAACATACGGTGTCGTACATATGCCAGCGCCAGTCGTCCTCCGTCATATTCTACGAAAAAAAATCTGTCAGTGGTTAGGCAAGTGTGCAGAGGCGGGCTCACCCCAAGAGCAGCGTTGATACCACCCTGGTAACGATTCCGATTTAGCGGCATGTAATGCAAAACGACCCGGAGCCGCGGAATATAAGTACCTGAGCCGCGACAGTGTGGCTTCGGGTAGGAAAGAGCTTCGTGATGCAGGCGGTGTTGAAGCCTGCCTCTGCCAATCCAAACGCAGCTCGGAGGCCAGCGCCACCAGCGCCGCTGAAGTTAGGCGTAAGAACCAAAACCAACAAGACGAGGCGAGATGATTTACACGACAACAGCATCGTATTCATGCTCAACCAGCGGGTATTTGCCTGAAACCCATGACTAGGAAAGGGAATATCAGCGCGGCACACGCGGGTCGTTTGGACACAGATTTATTTATCTTGACCTTTTCGGCCTTGACAGGATTGGTTGCGACAACCTTCCTTGCCAGCGCTGAGGACCGGAAAGACCGCGTGTGCCACAAACTGTGCAGAAGAGTTTGTCTGAACATCGTACAAGGTGCCAGCGAGCAAAGGCAAGCGACTGCAAGCTCAGGACCCGGGTAGCAGCCTGTAGGGCACGTGGTGGGTGCGGGCCGACCGTCAAGGAGGTTCGCCTTCTGATTTCACACGACCTTCGCGTACTTCGCAGGGAATTCGACGAGGAGATGTTTGTCGGAGTGGATGGGAAATGAGAAGGGCATATCGGAAGGCTCAGCCGACTGGCAGGTTTCTCTTGTTATAAACCCAGGCTGATTCGATCTGAGTAGTAGAGGACACAGAGATGGTATCAGTGGAGGATTGAGGTTTTTAAAAAACCGGTGGCGGAAGATGTGGGTGGGAGAAAGAGTGAACCCACTCTGATCGGCCCGAGGAAGCGACCATCGATCATTTGAGTATCCCCAAATAGCCTGGCGCATCCACCAAGTTGAACCACATCAGGAAAACCGTAGCCGAGATGTACCTATGAGGCACTATGAGGCCCTATGCAGCACTGCATAGTGCTGCATAGGGCCTCATAGTGCCTCATAGGTACAGTGCTGCATAGGGCCTCATAGTGCCTCATAGGTACATCACAGCCACAGGTTGCTGCATAGTACTGCACAGGCATTTTGGTTTTCCTGATGCATAAGTACTGCCACTCTGTGACTCTTTCATTTACGAGCTTTCGGCGGAATACAAGAGTGCAAAGACCTCGCATTCGGAGTCTGCATTCGATCTTCTCCCATTGCCTTTGCATACCGCTATCAGCCTGCACCGCACTAACAAAACCTAATTCACTATGGAAAGCCGGAGCACCCGAGAGATGAAATCAGATGTTGACTGATGGCCGGTGTAGTCCAAGGATTGTGGAAATCAGCCAAGGTTTGAGCAAGATACGCAGCCGACTACAACAAGGGGGGTTGTAGCAGGAATGTCACTAGGAATTCCCGGGCCACCTTCAAGGACAAATCAGTCATTGTTCGTGATTCACTTCCGGATTCCCACTAGACTCGAACCAGTCCAATCCTCAAGAGATCGAAGACACTCGTTCTATCAGTGATGGATAGGGACTTCAGTGGAAGATAATCAAGTGTTTTAGTACAGGCGGAAGTTGCCGAGGATCATTATAAAACTTAGACAAATTTCGCGAAAGCTCAGACATCGACCTCCTCTTTTCAGAAATCGGAATACAACCCCCTTATCATTTGCCGCACCTTTCGGAGCGAAGCGGAGGGACGTCTCGTGAGGTATGATACTCATGAACCCTTGCCGAGATGGATTGAATCATACTACGTTACAAACAGTGGGGGTCGGCGTTATATCCCAATTTGGAGGGGCCTTTTACGTGTTGTGATTTATGTAGTAGATCGCTCGCGCCTTTTGCGTTAGTAACGTTAGGGAGGAGCGGCTTGGGAGCAGCATCAAGTTAAAATTGAGGCCGACCAACCTCGACCGACTAGGTCGAGCCAAGGGGTTGGCCGAGGCAGCCTCAAATGTAGTGAATGATACTATATCAACCGAGGACCAGGTCTGGTCCGAGGTACGAGGAAGTACTGATATAGAGCGTCTGTCAAGAGAGACTAACCGCTGCCTGACTTCATTCTTACTCTTCGTTGATGACGAATGGTCGCCACCTATCCGTGGAATGTCAAGCCTCGAGTCAAGTGCGGACCCGCAAAGCAAGCAAGCCGGCGCTGACGAATGGCCCGGCATCGTGAGGCACTGAATCGTATATGCTTGCTAATATCTTGAAATGCTCCTTTTTAAAAGGCGCCACTGTGTGAAAGTCGATCGTGCGTATTCGTACCCTTCATCATGTCTCAACCCACCTTCTCATTCACCACTACCGCGCAAGAAGTCGCTACTGTTTTTGCCAAGGAGATTCAAGGGGAAAATAGTGAGCAATTCCAAACCACGGGCATGTCCTTGGTTAGCTCTGAACTCTGCTTAGTTCTGATAACCGGTACATCTGTGAATGGTATCGGCTTCGAGACCGCTCGCGTGCTGGCAAAGCATGCGAACCTTATCATTATAACCGGTCACAACTCCGAGAGGTTGAAACTTTTTCTGCTTCCAGGGTATTTACTCAATGCCGATGAGTGTACAGACTAAAAATCGCCGAGGATACCATCAAGAGCGAAGTTCCCTCTGCCAATATCCGGCCGCTCATCCTCGATCTCTCTCGCTCGCTGCCGTGCGCAAGGCCGCCGCGGAAATTAACGCATTCCCAGAGCCGCTGCACGTATGTTGAAATTTTGGTTTGCCGAGCGTCTTATACGCGTCAAATAGGTCTTGATCCACAACGCGGCCGCAGTCATCGGGGAGTTCAAGCTCACTGTAGATAATTTCGAGAACCAATTTGCTACGAACCACCTAGGGCCGTTCCTTCTGACCAAGCTGCTCTCCTCAAAACTTCTTGCTGCACGAACGACAGGCTACACCCCTCGTGTAATATTTGTATCAGCCAAGGGCATATATTCTGCGATGGGGTGAACTTCAGCAAATTGGAGCGACCAGATCCGGATGGCTACGAGCCCCTGGACACCTATTTCCGGACGAAGGTCGCGAACATCCTTACCGCGATGGAACTATCGAAACGTTCCAAAGGACAGATCAATGCCTACAGTCTGCACCCTGGAGGTACGACTGGTAATTCCCGAAATTCAGGGGACGCTTATACTTCTGGTTTGGATTGCAGTCATTATGACGAACAACATGCAGAGAGGGGATATAGTCGATTCACTCAAAAAATGGGTATGTCGGCAAGCCTTTGTTTGAACACGGACAAGACTTATTTCATGGCTCGACTCGCAGAAATCCTCGACGAGGATGGACGGCCCAGCGATAAAAAACACCCTTGGAAAACGATTCCTCAAGGGGCAGCAACGTGAGCATGCGCCTCAATACATCTTGCTAGTACCAATGTGCATACCTTCAGTACTGTGGCGGCAGCATTCGATCCCAGTCTGAACGGCTAGTGCACCTTCCCTGATGTACTTTTGAATTTTGTCTGACATCAAATAGACAAGCCCGGCGCCTACCTTGATGACTGCGTCGAGGCCAACGACACCATTGCCCCGCACGCTTCCGACTCAGTGAGTTCCTTAGTTTCGCTTACCATGTAGTGCTGACAATTTTGTAGGGAAATGCCGAGAGGTTATGGGCCCTCACAGAGCGGTTAATTGGCGAGAGCTTCACATTCTGACGTCTCCTTGCAAACTATTTTTTGTTTTTTTAAATGTATACTTCAACTGAAACTGGAACCCGCAATGCATGAACTTCAGCCCGTCTCCCATTACTAAGAATAGGAAGAACAATTCAACGAATTCCTGTCATCTTCCGATTACCTGATTGCAAGTGCCTACTCCCCACCGCTTGAGTGGGAAGGCAATCCCCTGGGCTAGTTTGTTCTCCGCTTTCCCGTGGCCATCGGCCCTTGTATCTATTCAACTTTCACCAAAACGCCACACCGCGACTGGTGGGACCTTTCGCATTTACTTAAGCAATAAACGTCGTACTGTAGCCTGAGTTTTTCCCTGAGTGAGAGGAGGATTGGTAAACTCTACTCGATTTACCATGTAATTGCAGGTCATTTGATATTCTAGGTGTTTACATTACGGAAACTTTAGGCACTTGAAGTGCACCGCGGTATTCAGATCTCCAAATCTCTTCCAAATCCTTCAACACCTCGTCGCTGACATCCAACCAGGCCGTATCTTCAAGGCATTCAGAACTCGGGACAATGTCGAATCGATCACCGGCCCCCGATGGATGGGTCCGTCATGAGACATAGACACCGAGGGGTCGGACGAGAGGCAAATCCGAGTCATGAGGACCCCGCCGAATCCTACGTTCTGCAAGATGCCTTTGCCATGGTAGTTTTTGACCTCGGCATACTTGGCTTTCAACTCTAGCAGCGCCGATTCGCGCACATGCTGTTGGCGTGACAGATTCCTCAGAACCGTCGGATGCGCGGGCGGCGCCGGGGGCGTATAAACGAGGAGATGGTGTTTGAGCACGGTCATCGTCTTTTCCATCCACAGCGGCTTATCACGGGCAGTGTTCGACATTAAGGCCTTATTAAGGGTCCGGATTTTGGCTAAGGGCTTAATCCTTAATAACCCTTAATTAAGGCCTCGAAATTAAGGCCTTAACATATTTTTCAGGCACTATTTCAGCGGCAGAAAAACATCGAAATAATAAACTATTCGTCCTCCTCGTAATCATCACCGATCCTTCCAATTCTCTGTCATCTAGCTCTTCATCTGAATGCTCTGCTGCCAAGAGTTGTATCAACATCTCCTCCTGACTAAAGGCCTTGCGGAGAGCGCGTTTGGGTGGCTGGGGGATTTTGCTGCCAAAAAGTCGTAAAAGGGGGCAAGGCAAGCCATTGTGTGTCGGTGGCGCTCGGGGGCAGGCGGCTGAAGAACAGGGCGGGATGGATCGTTCAACCAACTTTGATGCAATCATTACCCTTAATTAAGGCTTAGGTTGAATCCTGGCTGTCTTTAAGCCTTAACGTTAAGGGCATATTAAGCCTTAATCATGTTAAGGCTTAAACCTTAAGGAGAACACTGATCACGGGTACACCGCGCAGAATCTGATTTTTTTTGGGTCGGTTTCAGCGGCACGATCTACATAAAATGAACATAGAATTACCCTGGAACAAATGGGGAGGAGCATTTGAGGAAAGTACTGAACAGAGACGAAATAGACGGCGGCGCTGTAGTATGTAAGCATGATGTCAGGGCGCTTATAAGCTCGATCTCTCTCGCAAGCAAAAAAAAATGGGGTAATTTGCCAAGCGGTGATGGCCTACAATGACACGGTCCGAGTACGGTCGGTGGCGTGAAGTCGGATGCCGTGTTCCAGCGCACCGTTAGGCGGAGGTTAGTGAGGTAAGCCATGGGCCCGTCGCAACACCCGAGGGCAAAAACATGGCTGACGGAACGGGCACGGCACCCGTTCGACAGGTGCCGTCGACCCGTGGCGACGGCAACGGGCGGAAGCCCTACTGGCGCGTGAGTTTCCATGCTGGTTTGATATTAGCACTAGTCTCTTATAAACAGACGCTACAACAATAGAGTACTCGTACCTCGCATGTTGTAGCGTCTGTTTATATATTAACACTCCAAATATTCGTGTCTCAAATTCACCGTGTACCTCAAAGCCGCTGCTCTATCTACAACATCCAACTCATAGGTCAGAACTGAATTGGACCTTCAGTTTTCAATCGACTCGCATTGTTTCTCCGAAACTGCACCTTTTTTTTCTTGTCTTTTTTTCCCTCTCTGCAGCCGCAGCTAAGACGTGTGCATACTCTCCATACATGCACCCGTGGCGGATAACCCGCAGACATGAATTCCTCGTAATCGAGGGATGAGCTCGATCGACTCGGCGCTGTAGAGCTTGACAACTTCCCTTTTTTCTCCTTTTTCTTTTCTTTCTTGAAACTGATTGCGGGCGATGTCCATGAAATGCTGCGCTGGCTGATGATTTTGATACTATTTCTTCCCCTAGACACCAATGCGCCTCAAATTTTATATCAAATGCCAATCAAATGCCGAACGTGGGCTGAAAATCAGTGCACAATATCAGTTGAACTCGAGCCGACCTCAAATACATGGAGCGACCCAAACTCTCCTTATTGAAAGGAATGGCTCTCACAAAACTGGTCGATCCCTTTGATTAGAGCTATGGAAAATTAATAGATACGATTTCTTGTCTATGCACTCGAAGGAAAAGAAGTGTTCCTTTTCACATAAGTATTAGCTTGGAATCTCGTCCTTGCGTGGTGGCATCAGGGCAATGCAACAACTGATTCCGTTGAACCTTCTCGACCTGATTCCTGTGACAGATCTGAACATACATGGCCCTTCCTCCATGTATACGCGTTGGCTATCGACTAAGGGAAAGTTGGCCTCGTGGTACAGTTGGATGGCTCATAATGCATAAGGTCGGTTCCCTGCCAAATTGAGCAGGATTTTACCAAAGTCCATTTATGCATTATGACCTTGCTTGTACAATGGTAAAATGCATTTTGGTGGATCCGAAATCTGATGCATTATGAGAAATTTTGGCAGGTATGCATTATGAGCTTATGCATTATGAGCCATCCAACTGTAGCACTTTCAGAGAGCGACCATTAGTTAATGTAGTAACACGGTTGTATCTAAGTAGACCTCAATGCAATCTGACTTCTTTCTATGCCCTCTTCCGTATATACAGTGTGAAATTCGAAGCAACTTGAAGGAAAAGCCACCACAAATTCCATGCAAATTTGAGCAGTTTTTACCAAAATTCTGTCCGGGGTAACACTTCACAAAATTTTGCTCATTCGTGAAATTGAAGAAATTTCCTTGAAATTTCTAGAAGGATAGCAAAAATTTTCTGTGGGGGGTTTCCTTGATTTGAATTCTAGGTGGCGAAATCTGGCCACCCCTCTGGCGATCTATCCGTGTTTGGTATGGACTGAGGGTTTGAGGTATTTATTTGACACAACTATCTCAGCATTCTTTCACATTGATTTAGTTTTTAGCTGCGCGACTTCCCCTTCGCAGCCGGACATCTTAATAAGTCTCTTTTACCCTTGCTAGGGCCCTCAATAGGTTCTGTCCCTTGCGGGGCACAACATTCCCTCCGCACCTTCCTCTCCGAGTCACCCATTCAGGTCAGCTTGAAAGAGAAATTATTGTCGTCTTCCTATGGCTCATATGTAACACTTTGAGTGCATAGAATTGTGCAGTGGTATCTGTCGAGTCATTTGGGCTACAGTGGGACAAAAGGAACCTGTGCAAACGAGTGAAAGAGCCGGGTGGCCGACTGCCCCGCTTATTGCCCCTTTGGGACCTCGCCGAAAAGAAAATTCAGTGAGGCATGGAATCGCCATGTAAATTCGTAGAGAATGTCCGAGCTCAGTCTCAGGCTGCATAAATCTGGTTCAGAGCCCATAAATTCATACTTATCCGCCTCCTTGGGCATAATCAAGCTAAATTACGCTAAGGTGGCCGAGTACCCGGTCTCTGATAGTATATATATATATGCGGACCAGACAAGGATACCATAGGTGCAGTCCAAATCAATGTGATACGGTGTCTTGCATCGAGGAAATCTCCGTCCATTATGATTCCTCTTTTGCGAACCCGTCCACCAACCTTGTTTTCACCATCCCCGCCGCACGCAGGTTTTCATCGGTTGGATGTTCGACCTGCTCCAGCAGTGTTTCAAGCTCGGGGTGATTGCGATACAGCCAAATGGCGTGGAGGATCCGGTCCCGTTGAGAGACAGATCGTTGTCTTCGTTTTGGCCTCGTAAGGATGCCAAGGCCAGGATCATTAATATCAGGGTTCCCGCAAGACCGGCTGAGACCTGAAATCCATGAGTTTGATCTATAGTGGAGAGTGTGGTGTCGATTACATACCGCGATTATGTTGAGCTATTGCAGACATTGAGTTCCGGAGGGCAGGTAGTTGATCCATACCTCAACTCGGGCTTCCGCATAGTTTTCCGTGACTTCTCCGTTACCCAGGAGTAGAATGGGAGACGTCGGAATGCCAGAAAGGGAATACTCTATGGTCATTATTATAAATTCTAGACGCACCGGTAGGCGGTCTGTGTGTTGGGGGAATATTATCTCTGACTTTGTCGAAGTAGGTCAAGTCAATAGCTATCGGATGATCGGTGCACACAAGCCTCTCGCACTTGTGCTTTGGACCCCAATAACGAGCTATTCCTTATCAGAACGTCTATCGAGAGTAGAATGATTTCAGCAATTTCAGTTCGAGAGTAAAATTATGAGCAAGGTGTTAACAACGCGGGGCGTGGTTGAAACGAGATAAGTAGCACGCGTCGCCCATAGATTGTTCCAAGATTGGTCAAAGGCTCGAAGCAGGGACAATGTAATTCCTGAGCAGTTGCGACTCAACTTGCGAGAGCGTCCAGCCAGCACGGTGGGTCTAGTTGATAGCTAACCCTAACCCCGACCCAAAGGAGGTGAGAAAATGGCCTGGAACCACTTTTTACGAGTCCTGGAGTCATTTGGGAGGCAGAGGCAAGAATCACAGGCGATGGGGACGCAAATGCGTGGTCATCGGTGGGAAAATATGTTCACAGATTTTCATCCGTACAGACGAGTAACATCACGGATGGCATCCGGAATCCGGATAACATGAGGAGTCTGGATCCAGGCCGCGGCGCTGCCGTCAAAGATCCAGTCCTGAAAGATAGCTAAGTTGACCTCGGCTGCACGCTCTATCTGGGGACTGGACAGTGGATTTGCTGTGGCCCGTGGACGGCAACACCAAGATAGAATTTGAACTCCGACGGCAACTCCCGGCCTTACAACGATCATTTGGCAGTGCCGTCACTTCCGCAGTATGCTAATGGCAAAGTTGCAGCGTGTGGCCCTTCTCCCATTGCTCCGACTTTCATTGACACAATTGCACGAAAGTGGGTTACAAAGTGGGCCGCTTTGTCTTTTGAAGTTTGAACTAATAAAACTCGTTCCAGAATTATGGAATCCCCCTTCCAGTCCATTCTGTACACCAACATTGCACCCACCGACGGCGACTGCGAGCGAATCCGCGATTTCCTCGACAGTCCCCGCAAGGAACTTCTGGATCTCACCCAGCAGATTGAGCAGACGAAACGGCTACTCGAGGAGCTTGAACGGAAACGAGACGAGCTCGTAGAATCCATTGATGCTCATCTAGCATTGGTATCTCCCGCGCGGAGATTATCCGTCGATGCCGTCCGTGCAATCTTTGCCGCATGTATGCCAACTACGCGCAATGCTGTTATCAGTCCGCGCGACTCTCCTCTACTTCTCTGCCAGATATGTAGCGCCTGGCGCCATTTGGCACTCTCGACCCCGCAGCTGTGGGCTGCTCTCCATATTGTTGTTCCCGGCGGTGTTTCGAAGGCCAAACAGCTTGCGGAAACAGTCACTTCTTGGCTATCACGCTCCGGAGTACTTCCTTTGTCGATTTCTCTCGCCCTTTCCCGATGGACCGACCATATGGATAACCTCGAAGACCTCTGCGCCGCTGTATTGCCTGTCCTGGCCGCCGTGGCCGCCTTTTTTCTCCGTTGGAAAAACATCCGCATTTCCACTCTCACCTATTATGAACTTAATGCGTTCGCCCACATCTCTGTGGACGATGTCCCTCTCTTGCATACCTTTTCGGTAGGCAGTTCCGCGACCATGTCTGGGGCGCTCTCAGATGAGATTCCGTCACCGTGGAGATCTCTCTCCATGTTGACTACGCCCAGCCTTCGCAGGGCCTCTATTTCTTCTGGCTATCATTTCCTCAAGCTTCGCCTACCCTGGACACAGCTCACGCATCTCAAAATCGAAGACAATGCATCACACTTGACACTGCACACCGCGCTCACAATTTTACAGCAATGCCAAGGATTAGAGACATGCGAGCTGCGTATTAGTAGTAACGACACCTCTGGCCTCTCGCTTGCGTCGGTAACACTTCCCCACCTGTGGCATTTTGCCTTCGCCAACAATGAAAGGGGTTGGATACCTGACGCGATGCTCGAGAAATTGGTTCTCCCTAATCTGCAGTCCTTGAAATATTCGAGGGTGTATGAATTTGACCGTCCGCCACCTTTCGCCGCCTTCGCTCAGCAGCTCCAACGTCTGAGTCTGGACCTCCAAGGGCTCAGCACTCGTGCCGTTGTTGAGATCCTCCACCTCATGCCACTCCTCCGCGACCTCGAACTCCACCGCGAGCCGCTACTGTCACCAGAGGGCCAAGGATATCGCAAAGCAGATCCCGAATTCCTTGAGCAGTTCGTGCCGCGTCCCGGTAAAGCGGCACTGTGTCCTCAGCTTCGCAGCCTCAAGGTGATCAATTTCGCCGCAGCGTCAGACGAGGCGCTCTTGGGCTGCATCTTTGGCCGAACTGGGAGCGAGCGCAGAGATGTTGCGCAGCTAACCCACTTCACCGCACGCCTCAACCGTGCGATGAGATTTGATATTCTGGAGGTCGTCCAGCCGCTAACAGCGGGCGGGCTGTCTGTGTCGATCCAGTACCGCGGTTCTCCCTCTAGTCTCACCAAGTATTCGCCGTGGGATGACGCGGAGCCCGAAACGACATTTTAAACATTTGTCCGCCGTTCCTTGCACACTGTGAGTGTCGTATATATTTTGTCAGAAATGTATTAAAAATGCAGATAGATACATGCTGCTGACTCGGTCGACTTGGGATGCTCGCTGATCCTGTCTTTTTGTTTTTGAGCTACTCGTAATTCAATGAAATATTTGAAGTAACCATCTCGTCTTCCAACTCACCGCCCATTTTCAGTCATTCTCTCCTACCTCAATTGTCTCTTTCTCAACTGATGTACAACTGATTTACCAATAATGTACAATGAATTTATGTCGTCACACTATGCCGACCTTGGCGACCCCGCCTCAAGACGCCGTCTCTATACAGGGGTGATTGAAGTAGTTTGGAAAGCAGTGAAAGACATCATTTCTTTGATGAACGGTGCAACCCTTCCGTGTGTCCGTAAATAGCTTCAATCATCCCTCCAGGTACTTGCAACCTGTCGGTGTTCGACGCCGCAGGAACTCGTGTTCCATTGCTTTGTTGGACACAAAGAAAATTAAACCAAAATATAGGCTGCCAGTGATCTGCGGCGCCGCCAACGACTGCCCGTCGCCCGAGGTCGACAACTTCGTCCAGGGTTGATGGCACTGTCACTGGAAGTCTCCATAATTAGCTTTTCCATATATGTAGTCAAATTAATTAATAATGCATTGGAATGATCTCTGAGAGAGCTGGGACGGAATGGAAATGGCCAGCTCATGCACACCGAGGTTTGTGGGGAGTGGGAGGCAGGCCTCTGCGGATCGTTCGCACCTGACGACGGACCCTGAATCAACCCTGAACCTAGTGATTTCCGTCTTTGAATCAGCCGCGTTTCCCCCACTTCTTTCAGCGCCGCCCTACCAGTAGTCTTGCTGCGACTGAAGGGTGATTTTCCACACACTTATGCCGAAGGACTACTTGACTGAGGAGCTCCCATCGGAGCTCATACTCCTCCTTCCGCCCTCTCTCTCGACAGCCTCGTTAAATGCACTAGTCCTGACATGTCGTCGCCTGCGCGACATTCTCCAGCCCGAGCTGGAGACCCGCCTCACCCCCGCCGATGGTCGGGAACTCCTCCTTTGGGCTGCCGGCGCTGCAAAGCCACACATTGTCGCCAAGCTGCTTTCAGATCCTCACAACCTCCACCCGAGCGAAAGCTACGAGGCTGACACCCAGACGCCTCTCCACGTCGCCGCCGACTTCAACAATACTGAAGTTGCAGCACTCCTCCTTGCGGCTGGAGCTGACCCATCTCGCATATGGTATCCTTACCTCGACTGCGAGTACCAACCGTTGGGCATCGCTGTGTTGAATAACGCTGTGGACACTGCGGCGTTACTCCTCGCGCGGGGTGCGCCGCCGAACGGACGGATCGGCGAGCCCAACTCGTTTCCACTACATCGCGCGTGTGAATACAGATACACAGATATGGCTGCCCTGCTGCTTGCACACGGCGCGGATACGGAGAAGGTAGGCGTCAGGGGGACTGCCCTGGGTTTTGCGCTATATGCGCGCCGGGTTGATATGGTTCGGCTGCTCCTTCGTAACGGCGCGAAGGCGGAGGTGTCGGTGCCGCTGTTCAGAGCGAAGATGTTTGAGACCGAAGCACCGCCGTACAGGGCGAACCTGCTGTATCTCGCGCTGGCATTGCGACCCCCACGTCATGAAATCTACGGCCCAGAACCGGAGACCCCGTCCGATGTGGGGAGGACGGAGCTTGTGGCGATGTTGTTGAAGCATGGGGCGAGGAAGGACGTTGCGATGAACATCGTCAGCGAATACTTGAACGAGTTGGCTGATTCCGCAGAAAAGACGGAAGAGGAATTACTGGCGCTCGTGGAAGGTATATTCCGAGATGCTGACGCCATCTCGGCGGTAGAATAAGATCGGTAGATGGATAAAGTTCTCATTGCTGAATAGTTCTGGATCCGTTTATATTCCTAGCGGATTGAAATTCATTATTACAATTACCGCCTATAGCTGTCAAATTTCTTATCAACAATTCTTCTGCAGAGGACTT